>JANAVB010003198.1:3592308-3732308 GCA_029216955.1 Iris pallida
AAATGGTAGCATCTTGATATTGGCCTGATAACTATTATTATATGAGAATTCTATCAAATGCAAATGGTCATCCCATGATCATTTAAAAACTAGGGAGCACGCTCTCAGCATGTCTTCTAAAATTTGTATCGTCCTTTCTGACTGCCCATCAGTCTGTGGGTGATATACTAAACTAAACATCAGACGAGTGCCAAGACTATCTTGCAAGCTTTTCCAAAACTTGGTGGTAAACCGAGTGTCCCTGTCTGAGACGATACTTACCGGCACCCCATAGTGACTAAAAATGTTCTTCATGTACATCTCTACTAGAAGCTCCATAGATTGTCTGACTCAAAACGGTAGGAATCTCACGGATTTTATAAGTCTAACTACTATCACCCAGATAGCATTGTTACCTCTTTGTGTCCTTGGAAGTCCTGATACAAAATCTATTGTAATATGCTTCCACTTCCATTCAGGTACTGGTAGTGGTTGCAGTAGTCCTGCAGTCCGTTGATGTTCGGCTTTTACTTGTTGGCATAATAAGCATTTCGAGACAAATTTAGCTATTTTTCCCGTTTCATTCCATGCCACAAAATTTTTGTCTCAGATCCTTGTACATCTTCGTACTCCCGGGATGAATAGAGTATTGTGAATTATGAGCTTTAGACATAATCTTGGTCCGGAGTTCACCATATGGCACACACAAACGACTCCTGAACCTCAAGGATCCATCAGAATGCTTAATCAACCCAGTTTGTATCTCAGCTTCAGTTTGATTCTATAGTATTTGCAGCTTCACATCCTTCTACTGTGCCTCCTTAATTCTCTCTACAAGAGATGATTATATTTATAAACTTTTCGAGATTCCATCTGCTACTGGGCATATCACTTCAATCCCTATCTTTCTGAGATCTTCAAATATCTCCTTGGGCGTGTTAAAAAAAGCTTCATGCCTCATACTCAGAGCATCTGCCACTCTGTTCGCCTTGCCTAGATAATACTCCAACTCCATATCAAAATCTTTAAGCAACTCCAGCCATCTGCGTTGCCTCATATTTAGCTCCTTTTAGGTGAACACGTATTTCAAGCTTTTATGATCTGTGTAAATTTTGATCTGTTCACCATACAAGTAATGTCTCCACAACTTTAGTAGAAATACAACAACTACTAATTCCAGATCATGCGTTGGATAATTCCTTTTATGAACCTTCAACTGTCGAGAATCATAAGTAATAACTTTTCTGTGCTACATCAGTACACAGCCCAAACCCTTGCCAGAAGCATCACTATAGATCTCGTGACCTCCTGACCCTGATGGTAATGCTAGTACTGGTGCCATGACAAGTCTTTCCTTCAATTCCTCAAATTTTGCTTGACATTTATCAGTCCAAATGAATTTCTCATTCTTCCGAGTCAACCGAGTAAGAGGCTCAATAATTCTGGAAAAATTCTCTATAAATCTTCTATAATATCCAGCTAATCCAACAAAACTTCGAATCACTGCTACATTCTTGGGAGTTGGCCATGATTTGACTGCTTCTATTTTCATAGGGTCTACCGTTATTCATTTTCCACTTACTATGTGTCCCAAGTAAGAAATTTCTTTTAACCAAAACTCATATTTACTCAACGTCCCATATAACTTTTCCTGCCGTAGGGTTTCGAGTACTATCCTCAAGTGTTCTTCATGTTCCTCCTCGTTCCTTAAGTAGAACAATATGTCGTCAATGAACACGATCACAAATTTGTCCAAATATTGATAAAATATTATATTCATTAGATCCATAAATATGGTCGGAGCATTAGTCAATCCAAAAGGCAAGACTTAAAATTCATAATGCCCATATCAGGTTCTGAAAGCAGTCTTTGGTATATCTTCCTTCTTAATCCTTACTTGATGATAACCTGATCTGAGATCTATCTTGGAAAATACAGTCGCTCCTCCAAGTTGGTCGAATAATTCATCGATCCTAGGTAGTTGGTATTTATTCTTGATGGTCACTTCATTCAGTGCTCTATAATCTATTACCAATCTCAGGCTCCTATCCTTTTTGTTTACAAATAGTGTAGGTGCTCCCCACGGAGAACCGCTGGGTCTAATAAACTCCTTAGCCAGCAACTCCTTGATTTGATTATTTAATTTTGCTGATTCCTCTTTGTTCATTGGATAGATCTTCTTGGCAATAGGGGTAGCTCTAGGAACTAGATCAATACTGAATTTAACGGCCCTATCCGATGGTAATCCGGGTAACTCATCAAGAAATACATCTTTAAATTTATCTACAATCCTTGGCCATTCCTCTATTACTTGGTTTTAGAAACTCCTTAATTCAAACTTCTCTAACTCCTCTTTATCAAACTCCTTCTGAGCTCTAACAAATTTATGCAACTTCCTACCGAGTAAGGAAAATTGAACTCTCCCATGTCCACAATCGATGATCGCCGATGTTGATATTAACCAATCCAATCCAATCCAAACACTACATCATAGTTGTCCATGGGGAAGACTAATAGTCTAGCCCGAAAACTTTCTCCTTCCATTTTGATTGGACAGTTTCTACAAATTTGACTTACTTCTACTACACCATTGCCCGTAAGAATTTTCAATTTTCTAACTAGAGGTTAAGTCACTATATCATACTCAGATATAAATAACGCAGATATAAATGAATGAGTAGCTCCAGAATCAACAAATACCGATACAGGGCTAGAAGAAGCAAGTATAGTACATGTCACCACGTCCCCTGCTATTCCTGCTTCACTGATATCCATCATAAAAGCTTGACAATGGTTCTTTTTCTTCTTGTTGTTCTTCTGACCGGTCTTCTGAGCTTGATGAAATTGAGGTGCTAATGCTGGTCTCTACTGATATCCTGTAGGGGCATGGCCTTACGTTTGAGGTGTTGTAGCAGTATTAAACCTGGGCTCATTATTCTGGAAGGAAGGCCTTTGCTGAAACCCCTGATTTGCAGCTCTCGGTCCTTGTGTATTATTCTGCACTACCGATCTTCTATTATTTTGGGGACATTGATTCAGCTGATGATTGAAAGATCCACACTTCAGACACCTTCCTTGAAGTCTTCTGCAAATATTCTTCGTATGTCCGGACTTCCTACAGTAATAACAATTAAGCACAGCTCTATTCTGTTCAGGCTAAGCACGCCTTTGTTGCCCTTGTTCCGAAGTCCTTCCCTGGGATGAGCTGGTCTCCAAACTTTGCTTTTGACCTCCAGTCTTCAAGTTATTCTTATCATTCTCCATCCTCTCTTGGTCTCTTGCTGCTTCGACCACCTCCGCATAAGTTTGACATTTGTAAGGTACAACTTTCATCTTTAATTTATCGTCCAGTCCTTCACTGAACCGAACCACCTTTGCCTCCCCCGGGGCTACCATGTTCGAAGCATACCGGCTGAGTCCTGTAAATTATGCCGAGTACTCGTCGGCAGAAGTCATATTTTGCCTCAGGTGTATGAATCTCCTTTCTAGCTCCAACTTGGCGCTAGGGGGAAAGAACCTCTCCTCAAATTCTTCCTTAAACTTTTCCCAGGATACAACTTCATTAGATTCTTCGGGTGTAAGGAGCTCCACCAATAATCTGCTACATCCTTTAGTTAAATTCTCACTAGAGATACTATATGATCGGCGCAATCTTGGTACCCTTCAGTAATCCTTCTGTATTTCTTATCCATTGTGCCGCTTCCATGGGAGTCTCAGTCCCTTTGAACTCTGGGGGTATAATCTTTCTAAAATCTGAAATCATTCCAGTCTTTGGAGTAGATGCGACATCTAATCGTTCTAGTAATTTCACAGATGTGGCTTGAGAAAGTTGGATCTGCTAGGTGTTAGCCTCCAAGACTCTTTGAAAATTTTCAAAGGCATCTATCGATCGTATCTCAGAGGTTTCCGTTTGCGATGCATTGGGGTTTAGTGGCGAAGACATTTCCTAAATATTAAGGATTGGAAAATTTCTTAATGCAAGGTCGAAAGAGGATCTTGAAAGAACTTAATTACTAAAGGAGATGAACTTGTAACAAAAGCAATTGCAATTTAAATAGCCAGAACCAAAAGAAGCATATTTCATTCATTACACAAAACGTGATTACAATATGCTCCAGGAGGAAGTCCTTACAACTTCTATCTTCTAAACCTTATACAAAACTATTTACATCTATTGTGAATCCAAAAAGTTGTATAGCAGACAAAATGTTTTCCCCTTTACATCCATACATCATATATATATATATATATATATATATATATTTTTTTTTTATATATGCTGATCCTTCAAAATGCAGTGTAGCAGACAAAAGCTACCCTATTCCTAGTTGTCCATACTAACCACTCGTCAGCTTTAGGAAATCGATCTGGAGGATCCTAGTATAGGGGTTAACCTCCTCCTATTCACTTATAGTCCACTCATATCCCCAAGTGAATGGAGATGGACCGCTTTTCCCGCAGAAGAACATAAGGCGTACTTCTTTTTTGAAGAAAACTTCAGCTCCATCCTCAATATCCAGGATTCTGGGGCGCTGGAGCTCAAAAAATACTCCAAACACCGAAAGTTCTTCATCATTTGCTGCTAGCCAAGTTTTTCGTGCAAGCTTCTCATATCCGTAAAATATCCGCTCACTCCTATCCCGGTAGACGCTAGGCATAAATAGAGCCATCACCTATACCCAAAAATCTTCGTATAAGAAATTTATGACACAAAATAATCATCATCAAGTTTAATAAAGTTTGATCAAGATTCATATCCCCAAACCATGTGAAACCCTAGATTCTTCAATTATGTGTTCAATCTTCAATTATTAACTATTTATATCCTATGGTAATCCAAGTAAGTCCTTAGGAAGATATCCAAATATCCACTTTTACAATCTTTTTTACCGATACACTATCCTTAAAGAATGGACCTGCATAGGCCACCAACTAAAAGATACGTGTCACGCCCCATTTCCTAAAAGATATCAGAGAATTGTGATACATCTCCCCAGGCTACGCACCCATACAATGAATACCGTATTGTACCCGCAATTATCGCCTGTGAGGTTCGGGATAGGCATAGACATAAGACATAACCACAAGAAATTCCCACAATTTACATAGCATCCACTTATCCAAAATATTACATATTTATTCAAGGTTCTCCAAAATACATAATTTACATATTTGTAGATATTCCCAAAATGAAACTACTATCCTTCAAAGTGTCACATCATTCATAGAGTTCATCCTCAACGTACGTCTGACATCCATCCCGGTCTCCATCATTCCCTAGTGAACAAAACTTGGTCGTCAATACGACGAGCAAGCTCTCGGTCAAAGGAGAGAGTTAAGAATATAGGATGCTAAGGTAAAAGAATGCAAGAAGGAGTATACTTGAACAATTAAACTCATACCATAGGATATCATGAAAGGAGTACATAGCTCTCTAAAATAATGTCACAAGGAACATATAAGACCTTTCTATACCTAAATGCAAGTTAGAAAAACCTTCTGGATCACACACATACGCCTAGCATCTCGACAATAACCCCATTTACCCGGGATCAGGCTTGTACAAAACGGGTGGTGCTTAGATTATCCATTCGTCTGTACTATCACATATTGATGTAACTTAAAACAAGATAACATCATGAGTTGGTTTTCGAATCATCTGTGTCAATTATCGAAGCATGCACTGTAAAAGAATTCGTATGACTCGAACTTTTCCAAGAATATCGAATTCATTCATTAGATAGCTGAGCTGAACCCAGGGCCTGGATGTCTAATAAAATAAAATATAGGCTGAGCTGAGACTCAGGGCCTGGAATATATACAATGGATAGCTTAGCTGAAACTCATGGCCTGGTTGTCCAATTGTATCAGTAAGATGAGCTAAGCCTCACCTTGGACTGTACGAACACCGATTCAGGGACTGATCAGTACGAAAGATAAAATTTATATTGTAAAGATTCAGACGGTTGTGATCTAATAGTTTCTCTCCCAACCCAATGCAACCTAGTCTAGTGAATTTTATGATACTCTGATTCTAATAGAAATTATTCTTTAAAACGGGAATCTTATACAAGTCAAGTTGAAATCACTAGATAGTTTTGTCCTTCCTGAAACTTAAAAGTCTAGAAAAGTATATGAAACCAAAAGAAATTCCAAAAGTATCTACTAGGACAATGCTTTACAAGAATCTCTCGATGTTATAAATCGGAGATGGATGGTTCAAGGATCTAGGACATAACTCATAATTTCTAAAAGGCCCAAATTCCCGAAAAAATGGTTTACTCTGAAAATTTCCAAAATTTTTGGCAGAGTCTCCTATGTATTCACTGATCCAAAAATATTTTCGATACAAGCAAACACAAAGTATAATTTCGGGTGCACCGACCCCTACGGTGGAACAACCCACAATACCGGAACCATGCAATAAAATGAGTAAGGCAAATATAAATCCCGGGTACGTCGACCCCTTCGGTGTAGTAACCCTCAATACCAGAACCACGCATAAAATAAGTAAGGGATGTCATATAGATTTGCATGAAGGAAAATACGATTAGTTTTAAAGATAATAAAAGAATTGTAAAGTAAAAGAGGCATACATGCTACGTAAAATATTGCATATAAATATATAAATGGATATAGATTGTGACAACATTCCCAAAATGCCTAATTCAACTCATGTGACGGTATATCAAAATTTAACTTCTTAAAGAGGCAAGAGGAGGTTTAAAAGATGAAAATTTATAGAGGTAGGGTTAAGCTAACATATAGATACCTATAAACCTTTACTTTAATTAGTTATTCAGGCTAAGGTACGAAAATTGAGTACAATTCAAATATGGGCAGATTTGATATGATAAAATGCCGATTTTTCATTCCTACATATCCAAACTAACACAATTATACACAAACCAAGCTAAGGAATATAGAGTCCATATGTATTGATTTTCACTAAAGTGTATAGAACGAACTCAAAAGTTGTGTCAAAAATGTAGTGTATATATGTACTCCTAAGTTGTGTCAAAATGTAGTGTATATATGTGTATATATGTGTGTATATATATATATATATATATATATATATATATATATATATATATATATATATATATATATTATATATATATATATTTTTTTATATATATATATTATTATATAAATGAATAATTATATATGAATGAAACCTACATATATATATATATATATATATATATATATATATTATATATATATATATATATATATATATATATATATATGTATATATTTTATATAAAAAAAAAAAAAAAAAAAAAAAAAAATATGTATATATTATATATATATATATTATATATTATATATATATATATATATATATATATATATAAATATGTAGGTTTCATTCATATATAATTATTCCAAGATATGGGTTGAAGGTTTAGTGAGTGAATGTACTAGGCAGTAATTGGATATGGCACTTGGCCTATGTTTTGGTTCAGAGTTCGGGTTTTTGGGTTGTTATATCTGATTATATATAATTCAATATGTATGCACTTATGTAAGTGTGTTCATATAGGTTTCAAGATGTCAGTGGTTAAGATTTCAGTATTAGTTATCAACATTGGTAGCAGTATCATGTTACCCTAGGTATGATGGCTTGGCTAGTTTATGTTACCCAAAGGATATTTGTCTATTAATATGGACTTAGATAAATTTCTATTGGGAAATGATATTGGAATAAGGATTAACCTGAGAATAGGCTTAACTGAACAGTGATATCAGTTAGCAACTATTTTCTGAGTTTGAATGTCAGGTATTTTGGGAAAATGGTGAGATACACCAAGTCAGACACTGTCCCTACAGCCATTCGACTGGCGAGGTAGAAATTTATGTACGATATTTGCTATAAGGACTTTACATTAATCTACGGTACGACATCGTGATCAGGACATAGTCCCTGTAACCATTAGACTGGCGAGGCAGAAACTATGTAGTCGTAGATAAAGTTGACTGTCCTCTGACCCCCATCCCTCGGCAATGATGATACGATAACCTATCACTACATCTTTTAGTAGTAGATAATGTCTTAGTATTACATTTTGTGTGTTTATCTTATTGATTCTGTTACATCCTTCAGATACTATATTCGATAAGAACATATACTACACCATATGTATAGAACATAGATGATTCACACTAATGTATGCTAGAATGAATTTTGGGTTGTGTTCTGAGCCATACGTTCTCACACTTGACAAAAAATCGAATATAACCTTTTTATCTGCCATTCGACTGGCGAGACAGAAATCTATGTACGACATTTGCTATAAGGAATTTGTATTAATCTACGGTACGACATCGTGATCAGGACATAGTCCCTGCAGCCATTCGACTGGCGAGGCAGAAATTATGTAGCTGTAGGTAAAGTTGACTGTCCTCCGACCCTCATCCCTCGGCAATGATGATACGACAACCTATCACTACATCTTTTAGTAGTAGATAATGTCTTAGTATTACATTTTGTGTGTTCATCTTATTGATTCTGTTACATCCTTCAGATACTATATTCGATAAAAACATATACTACACCATATGTACAGAACATAGATGATTCACACTAATGTATGCTAGAATGAATTTTGGGTTGTGTTCTGAGCCATCCATTCTCACACTTGACAAAAAATCGAATATAACCTTTTTATCTGCCATTCGACTGGCGAGACAGAAATCTATGTACGACATTTGCTATAAGGAATTTATATTAATCTACGGTACGACATCGTGATCAGAACATAGTCCCTGCAGCCATTCGACTGGCGAGGCAGAAACTATGTAGCCGTAGATAAAGTTGACTGTCCTCCGACCCCCATCACTCGGCAATGATAATACGACAACCTATCACTACATCTTTTAGTAGTAGATAATGTCTTAGTATTACATTATGTGGGTTCATCTTGATTCTGTTACATCCTTCAGATACTAGATTCGATAAGAACATATACTACACTATATGTACGTACAGAACAAAGATGATTCAAAGTAATGTATGCTAGAAAGAATGCCGATGCTGCAAAGTTCATGGAGTTGCTGGAGAATGCAAGGACTCCTTTATATCCTGGTTGTGATGACCATTCACCGTTGGAGGTGATTACAAGATTGTTGAGCATAAAATCAGATTTTAACATGTCTCAAGAATGCTACAACCGAATCCTGGAGTTAATTAAAGATATATTGCCGGAGGGTGGCAAGTTACTTAAAGACTTCTACCGATCCAAGAGAATGGTGAGATCTCTCTGGATGGGGTATGAAAAAATTGATGCTTGTCGCAATGGATGCATGTTGTACTATAAGGACGACAAGGATGAAGACGCCTGCAGATTTTGTGGTGCCGATCGCTTCAAGACAACTAGTACAACAAGGACTTCTGGTGCACGCAAACCAACAGATTCGATACATTATTTGCCTTTGACGCAGCGGTTGCAGAGGTTGTTTATGGCAAAGGAAACAGCTGATAATATGAGTTGGCACAAGCGGGAACAAATAGATGGAGTACTGGATCATCCATCCGACGGGGAAGCATGGAAGCACTTTGATCGAGTGTATCCCGATTTTGCTTCGGAGCCACGTAATGTCAGATTGGGGCTTTCCTCCGACGATTTTACTCCATTTGGACTTTCGGACTCACAATATTCTTGTTGGCCTGTGATTGTTACTCCGTACAACTTGCTGCCTTGGATGTGTATGAAGACTCCTTACATGTTCCTAACTGTTATTATTCCAGGTCTGAAGAACCCGAAGAGGAACATCGATGTGTACTTACAGCCCCTGGTAGATGAGCTGAATCAGTTGTGGAAAGTAGGTACAACCACATATGATGTTTCCAGAAAGCAGAACTTTCAAATGAGGGCCGCAGTAATGTGGACCATCAATGATTTCTCGGCCTATGGAATGTTATCGGGTTGGAGCACCCATGGTCGTCTCGTATGTCCGTATTGCATGGATCGCACTAAGGCTTTCCGTTTGAAACACGGAGGAAAACCGTGCTTCTTTGATTGTCATCGACAGTTCCTGCCAAAGGATCATCCGTACCAGAGAAACAGGAATGCTTTTCGTGCTGACGTAGTAGAGAAGTCCAGTCCACCGCCACGGTGGTCCGGGGACACAATATGGAAGAAAATTAAAGAATTGTCAAGTGCTATTGAAGAGCCTCCAGCGGGGTACAAGTGTGATGGATTTGGCCGCGCTCACAACTGGACGAAGAGGAGTATATTCTGGGACCTACCATATTGGAGTGACCATCTGCTCAGACATAACCTGGATGTCATGCATATCGAGAAGCATGTATTTGACAATATAATAAATACTATGATGGACGTAAATGGGAAGACGAAAGACAATCCCAAGGCCAGGTTGGACTTAGAAGAAATATGCAGACGTCAGAGTTGCATTTGATAAAGGAAGGCAGTGGGAAGTATAAGCAGCCTAGGGCCATCTTCTCACTGGACAAGGAGGACAAAGGTAAACTTTGTAGTAGATCCAGGGCCTAAAATTTCCAGACTGGTACGTATCAAATTTGAGAAGATGTATTGACCCGAAGGAGAACAAACTACAGGGTATGAAGAGCCACGACTGTCACGTTTTTATGGAGAGGTTAATCCCGATTGTATTTCGGGAATTCTTACCTCAAGTCGTTTGGGATCCACTGACAGAGGTTAGCATATTCTTCAGAGATCTTTGTTCTACTAAGTTGTTCGTCGATCGGCTTGAAAAGCAGGAGAAGGACATTGCAGTAACATTGTGTAAGCTTGAGAGGGTGTTCCCTCCTGGATTCTTCGACTCTATGGAGCATTTGCCCATTCATCTTTCATATGAGGCACGTATTGGTGGACCCGTCGATTATCGATGGATGTACCCGTTCGAGCGCCATCTAAACCACTTGAAGAGGAAGGTGAAAAATAAGGCACGGGTAGAGGGTTCTATTTGTGAAGCCTATGTCCTTGAGGAGATTACAAACTTTTGTTCAATGTATTTCAAGCCTCATATTGCTACAAATAGAACAAGAGCTCCGAGGAACGACGATGGAGATATAGAATATAATGATGCATTATTGAAAGTCTTCAATGCTCTTGGAAAGCCTTCTGGAAAACTGAAAAAGAGATATTTGAATGATAAGGAACTAAAGGCTGCCCAGTTATATATATTACTCAACTGCGGGGAGGATGAAGTGGAAAAGCTAGAGTGGTAAGTGAAAATCTTTAACGTTCAAGTCATCTATTTGTTGATTACGTTATTATAATTTAACGAGTATATCCCGATATTTATTGGTTTTCAGCAAATTTAATGATGAGGTGAGGTCAAGAAGACCATACATTGCAGATGAAGAAGTAGAAGAAGAAATGAGCCTTTATTTCTCGTCTTGGTTAACTGTATATGTACGTAAGAAGCTAGTTAGAATCTTCCTCCATTCATAACTGCACAAGAAATAACTTAACATTGAACTTAATTTTGTATCTTCTCGTGTTTAGGTCGATCGTTCGGACGTCATCCTTGAGAATGAATCTATTAGAACACTTACCAAGGGACCAATTTATGCCGTCAAAATATGGCCAACTTATTGCATGAATAGATTTAAGTTCAAGTCAACAAATGCTCTCATCAGAGATAGCTTCCTGGATCTTGATTCCACAAAAAATAGTTGCTTATGTATCAAATCTACAAACTACAAAGATGTCACTCCAGGCAATGATTTCTATGGCATCTTACGGGAGATCGTGGAATTGACGTACAACTATGGCATAGAGCCTACCAAGATCGTGTTGTTCAAAGTTGATTAGTTCGATCCCAGACAAGATCAAGGATGGAAAATTGACAAGCATGGTCTTGTGGATATTAACTACCGTCGTCGATACCAAGGATACGAACCATTTATCCTAGCAAGTCAAGCTCAACTCGTATATTTTACAACATATCCTAGACGGGGAACAACGAGGTATGACTGGTGGACAGTATGCAAGACTAAAGACAGAAATACCTACGACGTCGACGAAGTGGCTTATCAGGAGGACGAGCTGCCTCTTGTACCAAATACAGTTGATGTCGACTCAGTAGAAGTTCCCCATTCAATATCTACTTGTGTAGAAGACGTACAAGTATTCGAAGGAAAAGACGAAGGAGATGCTAGTGACGATGAGGAGGAAGAGGATGAGGATGAGGAGGAGGAGGAGGAGGAGGCAAACGAAGAAGATGAATTTTTAGAGGATGATTGAGAAACTATGATTTTGATGTATTTATATTTCTGTAATCTTAAATTATGAACTATGATCATTTCTATTAGTATTCAGATTTTTTAAAACTTAAATTATGAACTCCAATGTATGCAGATATTTCTAAACTGTCATTATATTTATTTATATTTTCAATCATACGTTATTATCAGCATGGCAGGACGATGCGGAGGTACCTCAGGACGACGCGGAGATAGGTCAAGACGAGCCGTGTCCTTAGGTGGGCAGAGAGCTCCATTACCAGAGGATCGCTCTGGACTATCATCTGACCCGAGCACTCTATTGTACCATACGGTCGCAGGTCCGGGTGGCAGTACACCTGCAACGAGAAGTTCCAGGCTTGCTGATCATACTCCTTCCCTTAGCCTTCCTACCGCTGACAACAGCATGGCGGGTGGAGAGCAGGTGGAGGAGGTAGTCCCTACTCCCGCCCGGGCAGATCCATACCAGAGCGACCCTCCATGCGTACCTCAGGACGAGACGAAGATAGAGATTTGGGCCGACGGTCCTACGAAGTAAGTTAAATGAATATATATATATATATATATATATATATATATATATATATATATATATATTTTATATATATATTATATATTATATATATATATATATATATATATATATATTATACATGTCTGTATATCTATATATATTCATTAATACGTCGGTTATCGTTGTATACAGATATCGTCCCTCGTCGGTACAGAGAGCGTTGGGCTCCTTTCTAAGGTCCAACTATGGGGGTCCGTGGATCAACTACTCGGATGCCTCGGAAGAGAGGAAGGCATTCTGGTTTGCCCACTTCAAGGTAACTAAAGATAGTTAATTTAGTATGATTAATATAATTTTAAGCATTTTTTAGAACTTATTATTTTAATTTGTAATTCTTGTAGAGGACTTATTTTTATCCACCACACCGGGCCGAGCAGATTGAGAGGCAGTTTCCTGCCGTCGCCGCCAAGTTGATCCGTGATGCAATTGACGATCAGAAAGCTCGTCAGCGCTCCAGAAAGCCGATTGCTGGTTGGATCACACCTGACCAGCGGACCACGATGAGGGCTTGATTTAAGGAGCCCCGGTACATAGTACGGTCGGAGAAGGCGAAGGCGGCTAGGACGAGGGCCGAAAAGTGGTGTGGTGGATCGATTCCTATTACGGAGCATTTCCGTTGTCTGGTATTAATTTATTGCAATATATAAGATTTTATTGATAGTAGGAGTATATAATTTTCTATTTTACTAAAGTATAAAATATAACAAACACACAGGTACAGAGGGGTGAGGACGCAAACATGGTAACCGTCTTCCTGGCCACCCATCGGAAGGACGGGAAGCTCATCGACGACCGGGCTACTCAGAGCTATGTAAGTACTAATTTAGATTTCGTTAATTTTTAACACAACTTGAAGAATATACAGGTAACCATATAGTTAATAATTATTAAATACTTTAGAAGTTTATTAGGCTAATTTAGGTAAGTACTGATTTATAGAGATGCACAATGATTTCTAGGACGAGTTTGTTAGGCTACGTAAGCGTGCGAGTGCTAGTGCACTGGCAGAGGGAGGGGTTTGTAGAAGCATGGAAAAGAATAAAGAAAGGACTATGTGGCCAAGAATCTCCATGCAGCTCAGCAAGCCCATGTGGCTCAGAGAGCCCATACAGCTCAGGTGTCCATGCGGCTCAAACGACTATGCATTTCGGATAGACCCAGAGCAACGTGACCTTCGACAGTTTTTTTCCTTCATCTTTGGATGCATTTAATGCCCTGATGGCTGACAGCTCTGACAAATGACAGCTCTGACATAAAGGCACAATAATGACTGACAAAAAGGCGCGTTTCTAGGGAAGAGGAGGAAATCTTTTCACAGCTGGCAGAATCCACCGAGTCCCGAGGCATGCGGCTGCTATATTTATGCGGTCGCCCACTTTATGCGGTCGTCCACTTCATACGGCCATCCATCTTCATGCGGTTGTATTCTCTATGCGACCGTCCATCATCATGCGGTCGCCCACCTCATGCGGCCACCCATCTTCATGCGGCTACATCCTCTATGCGGCCGCCCATCAGCATGCGGTCGCCCACTTCATGCGGCTACCTATCTTTATGCCGTTGCATCCTCTATGCGGCTGCCCGTCAGCATGCGGCTGCCTATCTTCATGCGGCTGCCCATCTTCATGTGGCTGTTCATCTCCATGCGGCTGCCCATCTTCATGCGGCCGTTCATTCTCATGCAGCCCGCTCATATGCGGCTCTGCCAAAGATGACCCAGTGAAGATACGTAGCACTTTTCACGATGATTGAGACACGTGGCAGTCTTATCTTCCTGGAATTATGGGTGTTAACAAATCCTAACAAAATTAGATTTGTTGCAATCACCATAATTGTCCAGATCATGTCAAATCGAGCAAATTAGACACGTGACAATCCCTCACAAATAGCGAATATTCATGGCAATCAATATTTATTGCCCACAGAGATTTGGTGCAATCCACATTAATTACCTAGATTTGCTACAATCAGAATTAATGGCCCAGATTGACTGAGCTCTAGCCGCCACCTTATCATGGAGGCAATCATTGCAAACCCTAATAATTGCATCCCACTCCTATAAATAGCAAGGTGCCATTCCCTTGCGAAGAGAACTTTTTGGAAGAACTTTTTTCGAAGGGTACCAGAGCACTTGGAGAGAATTGAAGAGAGAGAGCAGAGAGACGAAGGCACGCACAGAGAGCATCCGGAGAGCATTTCTTCCCCGAGCCAAGGCTGCATCCGATCGTCTAAGGAGTAAGGCAGAGCTGCCATCGCTTTCCCGAGCCTCTATCGTCATCCCCCAGAATCTAAAATAAATAATTGTACTTAGATTGTTGTACCTAGGTTTTCGTCCCTAGGCTTTCTTTGTACAAGCGAGTTTGTATTGTGAAGTAAAAGTCCAGTCCTGCGATAATTGTTCTGTTCTTTTATATTTTATGGCAAACACGATAGCGACTCTGCTGGGGACAAAATTCTCTACGGCTGAGGAGTTGGTGATGCAATCCGATGCAGCCAAACTTGGCTCCACGCAACAGAAGATGGTCGTCCGCTTCGACCAGCAGGCGTTCGAAGAAATGCTCTCCGAAGGAAGTGCTGGCCCGGTCCAGAAGCGAACCCGCACAAAGAAGGCTCACAGGGAGTGGAGGCCAAAATTATTTGCTTCTCCTCAAGCCCTAGATGAAGCACTCTCTGCTGCCCAAGACGGCGAAGGCAACTCTCATGCGGCCCCACTTTAAGCCATAGAAAACTCTGCTGTCCCCAGGTCCGGCAGAGAAAAGCACTACGATGCTGGACTTGCAGGGGCAAAGAGTAATTCTATGCGCTCCAGGAAGAAGCCGAACAAAGGCACTAGCCGCAAGACCAAGACTCATGCGGCCAAACTTGCCAGCCGCATGAATAATCTCCATGCGACCAAAACTGCCAGCCAAATGCATAACACTCATGTGGCCAGGATTTCCAGCCGCATGGAGAACACTCATGTGGCCAGAATTTCCAGCTGCATGGAGAAGACCTATGCGGCTGAGACTTCCAACCGCATAAAGAAAGCCCATGCGGCTACGACTGCCAGCCGCATGAAGATTATTGATTCCAGCCGCATGCCGTCTGCTCCACGCAGCTCAGTCTTCGACCGTCTCTCCTATGGTCCTGATCTCTCGTGCTCTCGAAAAGACATGTCTGACTCTCTCCAGCACCACTTAGACTCTTCCTATTATGTGCCCTCAAGTACCAGAGTGAAGAAGTCTAGGGCAGCACGAGCTTGGCAAGCTCAGTCTGCTGACCCAACCTCTGACAATCCGAACGTTCCACATACTGTTATGCGAGCCTCTGATGGGAAGTTGTACAGAACCACTCGAGTCCAGCCCCCGGCGGCAAACGGACAGGATGGTTCCCAAAAGTCTCCCAAAATTCAGGAAGCAAACATGGTCGTTCCGGACCCATCTGACTTGCGTGAGGCTATCCTCCATAAACGCAAGGAAAGAGAAGGGGCCTCGGGGTGCAAAGAGTCCTCCTACGGACGTCACTGCACCAAAGTCATCGTCAACTGCTACTGCAATAATGTGACGGTACGAGAAGACCGACAGTCCGTCTTCCAAAGACTGCAACAACCATATTCAGAAGATGAGGCACTTCCCGTCGTCTCCTGTAACTCTGCTCAGAAAATTCTCGCCGATGGGAGAGGGAAGAAGACAAATATTTCCAGCCTGAAGATTTCAACCACTATGACTAAGAAACTGTCGTCTAAACGGGTGCCCACCACCGGAGTTTTCCAAGGTACTCGTTCAAAGACGAAATCTGCTTCAGTGGGAGATTCATCGTCCGCATCACTGGAGGTTGCTGGAACTGGGGGTAGCACTCCTTCGAACCTCTACGACGATCCGATGTTCCAAGAAGATGAACTGGAGGAAACAACTCTCCCATTAGATGCAGCAAACCCTGACGTCCCCGAGGACGTCCACAGTTCCCAAGATGAGGCAAACTCGGAAGCTGGGGGTACTGTTCCTTCTGAGTCCGAACCAGAGAAAGACATTCCCACATACCCCGATAACTTCTCATTACAGGGGTATGATTCGGAGTGTACGTCATCCACCGTCCCTTCCACTTGTCCTCATGTGAGGACGGTATTCATGACAGACAGCAACCAAGATGGTCCTAGTGACCGCCAATGCATCGACACTCTGGAGGCCATACTGCACACTTTGGTCAAATCGGTGGACGAAATCAAAGTAGCCCTTCCTACTCTGCAAGGAGGGATGCCTGGCCAAACAAATTTGGGTCTCGCGGTCAATGCAGACTCAAACTCAGCGACACCAAACTCGGGCAATAATCTTCCTGAAATGTTGGCTCCTACCGCTGCAAACGAGGCCAGGGAGGCAAGACGAGAGGTCCAGGAGCTCCGGGCCATGTTCTATGCCCGAGAAAACTGCCAAGACCTCAGGATACGACAATCGTATCCCGCAGCGTAGAGAGATGTTCCCTTCCCACCAAAGTATAAACCATTCCACATCAATCCATATGATGGGAAGACCTCTGCAAGTCGGTATATCACTTGCTTCGAGGTCACTACCGACCATCTACACCATGACGATGCTATCCTTACACGATTATTCATCGGGGCATTGGAAGGGGTCGCCTTCGATTGGTACCGTAACCTGCCAGACAACTGCATCCACTCCTTTGCCAGCTTCAAGCGCATGTTCTTGGAGAGATTCTACGAAGTAGGACAGGACATCACAATGTCCACCCTCATGGACGTCGTTCAAGGGGAGAAAGAGCTGACAAGGAACTATATTGAGCGGTTCCGCCAAACCGCCATGAAGCTGCCGTCCGGTAATCCGGATTCCTTCTTAATTGAAATTTGCCAAAAGAGACTGCTTCCAACAATCAGCCTCTGGATGGATGAAAGTCAATTTAAGGACTGGAAGACGTTTATCATCAGTGCCACTAGCGCCGAAGACAGGTTGAAGAAGGCTCGCCAACTGGAATTGCACATCTCGGAGGGAGAGGACAAGGGCAGGTGTCCTAATGCCAACAACAACAATGGGGGTAGCTCCTCCAGCAATCGGGACAACAAGGGCAAGCAGGCTATGGTGGCCGACACAGCCCAGAAACCCGAGTCAAAACCGGCAGACAAGCAATGGCCACAAATGACCTACTCCTTCGAAGACGGCTATGTCAAGCCTATCTTGGATATGCTCATACAAGGGGATAGAATCCAGCTCCCTCCACCAAGACGGGAACCTCGGCCGACGGAAATGAAGAGCCCGAAGTACTGCCATTTCTACCGCTACGTCCACCATGCTACACGCGACTGCTACCAACTGAAGCGATACATCTAACATCTCATCGATTCAAAGGCTCTGGCCATTGACTTCGAGGAGGTAACCGTGGCAGCCAACATGGTGTCTGTACAGTTTGGCAGCTTCCCTCCAATAGAGACTCAAGACGGCGTGGTATCCATCCCTCGGGCGACAATGGAGATTGCAAATCTTCCACCTCCCCGAGATCAGGCTACTGGTCTGGTACCTCTCACCACGTCACGAGGGAAGGTCATGTGGGTCCATCCAGATTTGGTACCAGAAGTAACTCAGTCCGTACCACTCCCCATTGGCAGAAAGAATGGTAGAAAGGTCAGATCCTGTCGCACAATCTCGGTAGATGTCGAAGAAGCCACAACTGTCGTCATTCGGTCTGGTGCTCAATCCCAACCTACACCAGATAACTCGACGGAAGAGCATCAGCCGGCCACTGCTGACACTCCGGGACCTTTCCAACCTCCAACGATCGACAAGCCTAGGCCACAAGAGACTCGCTTTGACAAATCCCCCCGAAAAGAGACACCTCAGGGGCTGGAGAGGCCCAACAACTTCGACATCTTGGCACAATTGGCCAACACACCGGCCAAATTGTCATTATACGAGCTCCTGAGACTCTCCAAGGATGTTTGTACGGCTTTGAGCGACGCACTCCAGAACGCCGATACATATCTAGCTCAGGTCAACCTCACGGGAGAGAGCCCGCCTGCAGATCTCCAAGACAGCGCTTGCACGGGAGCGATGCCTAACATTGTCTTCACTCCACAGGATATGCTCATCAAAACCAACCTGCATGATCGACCGTTATATTACACTGGATACATCGACGACGTGAAGGTGGATCGGATGCACATTGATCCTGGCTCCTCCATAAGTATCATTCCGAAGGGTCTGTTACATCATCTTCGTATTCCTATGCATCGCCTGACGCCAACAAGCACCGCCATCAGCGGTTTCAATTCGGGCAGGAGCTACCCGATTGGGAAGATTTGCCTGAAGTGCCAAATCGGCGATCTTCAGTCAGAAGTAACCTGTTACGTCATACATGCGGACACTTCCTACAATATCCTCTTAGGACGCCCTTGGATACACGATTACATGATCGTGCCCTCCATCCTGTACCAATGCTTTAAGTATGTCGACAGACACGGCTTCGTAAGGACATAATTCGCCGACATCGATCCCTTCAAAGGGGTCGAATCCTACTACTCAGACTCCTGCTTATATAAAAAGTTGAAGGGGAACCTTGGTGAAGGAGATGTGCAAGCTCGTACTGAGACAGCCACAGGATCAGAAGAACCTCTGACGATCCACCTCCAAGCACGCAAACCTGGCAAGTCCGCACCCCTTACAGCCACTCTGCGTAAGGACACAATCAGCCTCTCGGCACAAGAAGAGCAAATGATAATCTGGCTGCCAAGGTCCGGCCAAGCGCCAAGACCCACAACGGAGCCACTGACAATCAGACTGCCTAGAGTCGGCCAGCCACAAATAGAGAAGCTCAACCCCTCCGACAAGCTAATGACGATACACCTTCCCAAGAAGAATCGTCACCCCGATGCAAGGTCTGGGGCTTCTAGCGAGCCAACAACTCCCCGCCTAGCATCGAGTACCAAACTGGAGGTCTCTAGTCTGCCAACAACTCCACGTTCGGCCCCACCAACAGAACCCCTGATGATCAAGCTGCCCAGGTCATCCTCTCAGTCTTCATTTATACAGGGGGTAGCTGAAGAAGAACCGGAACTAGCCAAGTATGTGGCCGCTCACACTGATGTTCCCTCCGCAGATGATGTAATCTTGCTAGAAAAGATACCTTCATCAATAAAGGGCTATCTTTGAACTACATCGAGCTCAATAAGCTTTGTATAATGTATGCTATAGAACACGGTATAGGCACTCACCTACACACACAGGTGACAAAAGTTTACACCGCAAATTAGCTCACTCCAGTAGAAGACGCTTATAGCATAATCGAAGGAGGGGACCATCCAATCATCTTTAGCCGAAAGGATAATCCACAGCCCTTCACTATAGAGAAGGTCGATCTTGAATCAGATGCCGGAAGACTGTCTCTATATCTTTATAGCCCCCAATCCAAGTACCTCATGCAAAAATAGGGGTATGATCTGGAGACTACGCCAGGCTTGAACTACGACACTGGTCGACGATTACCTTTAAAGCCACCAGTCCCGGCTGGCAAATCACGGGACTACTATAGCATGACCCGATGCGGACTGGGATATGTTACGCCCACAACGACCCCTAAAAGTTCGGATGAGGAATGCGACTGGCATTCACATTCAACCGGGTCACCAACTTCTGATTCGCATGCCAGCATCGGAGACGTATTCAGACAAGTCCTGTCAGTCAATATGGCATTCGTCGACGCCTACGAAGAAGATGAAGACATTCCTAAAATCCTCGAGTTAGAGCCGTGGGCCCAACAGCTGGATGCATAATAGGAAAAGCGGTTCGAACAGAGAGAACCTCCTACTGAAGATGAGGTTATACAGGTCGACCTTGGCAGCGAATCTTCTCCAAAACCAATCTTTGTCAGTAAAAGCCTGACAGACGAAGAGCGAGAATCGCTACTAGAACTCGTCAAAGAATATATCGACATGTTTTTCTGGAGCTATGAAGACATGCCAGGGTTAAATCTCGATATTGCTCTCCACAAACTCAACATTCGGCCAGATGCAAAGCCAGTCAAATAACAATAACGACGCTTCCGCCCAGGCATCATGGATGCAATCGAAGCCGAAGTCAACAAACTCATAGCCAGTGGCTTCATACGTGAGGAGCAACATCCAGACTGGGTCGCCAACATAGTACCGATCCTCAAGAAGAATGGGAAGATCCGAATCTGCATCGACTTTCGTAATCTGAACGAGGCATATCCCAAAGATGAATTCTCCCTCCCTATCACAGACATCATGATCGACAACACCTGCAGTTTCGAATGGATGTCATTCATGGATGGTTTCTCAGGGTACAACCAAATCAAGATGTCTCCTGATGACGAAAAGCATACATCATTCTGAACACCGATTGGCACATACTGCTACACAGTCATGCCTTTCGGTTTAAAGAATACTGGCGCCATATATCAAAGGGCCATGAGTATCATCTTGAGGGATCACTTACGCAAGATTGTGGAGTGCTATGTTGACGACATCGCCGTTAAAACCCGCTCTAAGGAAGATCATCTGCATGATCTAAGTACAGTGTTTGACCTAATGCGAGCACAAAACCTAAAAGTGAATCCCATAAAATCCTTCTTGGGCGTATCCAGCAAAAAGTTCTTGGGTTTTATCATCACCTCCCAGGGTATCCACGTAGACCCTTAGAAGACGAAGGCAATCATGGAGATGGGTCCCCCGAGAAATCTTCGAGAACTCCGAGGCCTCCAAGGGAGGTTAGCTTACTTCAGGAGGTTCATTTCCAACCTCTCCGGGCGTTGTCAGCCATTCACCCATCTTATGAAGAAGGGCATCTCATTCATATGGAACAAAGAATGTCAGCGTGCCTTCGACAACATCAAAGAATATTTGTCGAACCCTCCAGTTCTGGTGGCCCCGGTTGCTGGAAAACCATTTCTGCTCTATGTACGAGCAATAGAGCATTCTCTCGGCGCTCTGCTAGCACAAAACAACGATGCAGGCCATGAGCAAGCTATATATTACCTCAGCCGAATGATGATCGGGCCAGAGCACCGATATACCGCCATAGATAATGAATGCCTCACCCTGGTGTTCGCCATTCAAAAGATACGACACTATGTCACAGGGCAAACCGTACATGTGATATCACGAGTCAACCCACTCAGGGTCCTCATGACAAAACTAGGGGCACTCAGCTCTCGCCTCGCTACATGGACAATATTACTGTCCCCCTACCATATGATCTTCATCCTACAAAAGGCTGTTAAAGGTCAAGGTCTGGCAGACTTTTTAGCATCACACCCAGGCCCGAAGTCGGCCAGAATATACGAAGACATCCCTGATGAGGTCGTCGACTCGCATGTAACCTCTCACGATGATATATGGCAAATGTTCTTCGACGGCGCCTCAAGGACCGGACCTAAGGGCAACATCATCGTCGGAGTCGGGGTGGTGCTGGTTTCTCCTTCCGAATTGGTGATCAATCGCTCTTACTCCCTCACAGAACCCTGCTCTAACAATGTCGTCGAGTACAACGCTTTAGTCATTGGTCTCCAACTTGCAAGAGAGCTGGAGGTAGAATATCTTGAAGCATACGGCGATTCACAGTTAATCGTCAATCAGATCCGGGGTTCATACGAGGTTCGCCATGAAGACATGATCCCCTATCACCAAATAGCGATCAACAACATCTCGTTATTTGAAGGGTTCTTCATCGAACACGTTCCCAGACTCCAAAATATCGAAGCCGATGCCCTAGCTGGCCTTGCCGCTTCCCTAGCTGTTCCGAACTATGCTCGCCAATCGGTGGATGTCGTAGGCCATGAACTGGTCTGTCCCAAGAATAATATTTAATTCGTGGCGAGTTATTCCGTTCAGACGATCGACGAAGTCCCAGACTGGAGACAACCATTCATTGACTTCGTTGTTTACGACATCCTGCTCGAGAACCTAAAAGAGGCCACCTCTATCAGAAGACATTCTCTCAGATTCTTCTACGATACAGAGACGAAAATACTGTATCGCCGATCCTACGATGGATTATTGCTTCAATGTCTGTCAAATGCAGAAGCCAAGGAAGCCGTACGCGAAGCTCATGACGGTGTCTGCGGGGCCCATCAGCCTGGCTCAAAATTGCGAGACCGTCTTTGCCGAATGGGCTACTACTGGCCCACGATGGTAGCAGATGTGATAGACTATGCAAGAAAGTGCAAAGCCTGCCAAGTCCATGCGGACTTCATCCACCAACCATCCGAATTTCTACATCGAACAGTGGCGTCCTGGCCATTCGAAGCATGGGGAATGGATATCATCGGTCCGATCGCTCTGCCTTCTTCCCGAGGACATCGCTTCATACTCGCCATCACAGATTACTTCTCCAAGTAGGCGAAAGCTGTTCTGCTTGCAGAAGTGAAGACTTCAAACGTGATCAGCTTCCTCAAGCATCACGTCATTTATCGCTTTGGACTGCCCGGAAGGATCATCCATGATAATGGTCCGCAGTTCGCAAGCCATGCCTTCTATCGGTTCTGCGACAAGCACCGTATCCAGAATATTGCTTCAACGCCATACAACCCAGCAACAAATGGGCTGGCAGAAGCATTCAACAAAACAATCATCAAACTTCTCAAGAAGTTCGTATCGTCCAACAAACGCGACTGGAACGAGAAGCTTGGTGAATGCTTGTAGGCGTACCGTACTACAGTCCGAACAGCCATAGGGAACACTCCATTCTTCCTGGTATACGGAAGTGAGTCAGTTCTCCTATTAGAGACTCAAATACCCTCGCTCCGCGTCGCTCTCACTTACCAATTGACGACAGACGATAACTCTCGTCGCCGGTTACAAGAGTTGGAGGCCTTAGATTGAAAGCGCCTCTTGGCTCAGCAACGAATAGAGCTGTACCAAGCACGCATATCTGGAGCCTTCAATAAGAAGGTTAAAATCAGAACATTCCAAGTGGGCGATCTCGTTCTGGCAGTTCGGAGGCCGATGGTCATGACTCACAAGACCGCCGATAAATTTTAGCCAAAATGGGAAGGTCCATTTATCATTGAGGCCGTATTCTCCAACGGTGCTTACTGCCTCACAAAACAAAACGGAGACTTGCTCATGCTGCCCGTCAACGACAAGTTCCTGAAGAAATATTATGTCTAAACGACATTTTCCAGATTATCGAGTCATGTACCCACTGGTACCGCTGAACTCACATCCATAACACTCCAGATTATCGAGTTATGTACCCGTTGGTGCCACTGAACTCACATTTCCAAATTCCATATTATCGAGTCATGTACTCGCCGGTACCGCTGAACTCATATTCCAAATTCCAGATTATTGAGTCATGTACCCGCCGGTACCACTGAACTCACATTCACAATATTCTAGATCGCTGAGTTATGTATCCTCTAGTACCACTGAACTCATATTCTCCAAATTCTAGGTCACGGAGTCATGTACTCTTTCGTACCGCTGAACTCACACTCCTCCAAATATCTCAGATTATCAAGTTATGTACCCGCAGGTGCCTCTGAACTTACATTCCCGTCACTCTTTCAGATAGTAAGTCATCTATGACCATACCTCTGAACTTATTTCTCTGAAAAAGCTCCTCCCTCATGATCCACTGCCCACACTCTCAGTGCACAAAAAGGGTAACAGATCCACAAAATTTCCAAAACGACCATGTCGATGGTACCTCTGAGTCGTTTCACTTTCGCCAAAAAACAAATCACCCCTCTACATAGAACTTCCATGTCCTCATTACCTCTGAGTCGTCCTATGTACCCCTTCATGGAGCCCACTCCTGCCATGTCCTCATTACCTCTGAGTGGGAAGGCTCCATCGAAGAAACCCTCATATTTGCCATGTCCTTATTACCTCTAAGTAAATATGTTGGTCCTCCCTCGACTTATTATCTGTACCAAAAAAAAACCCCACGGTACGCCAAGGATAATAGGTCCACAAATATCCTCCGTTGAGTCCACTCTTACCATGTCCTCATTACCTCTGAGTAGGAAGACTCCGCGGTAAAACCCCCATACTTGCCATGTCCTCATTACCTCTGAGTAAGTATGTTGGTTCTCTCTCATCTTATTATCCGTATCCTGAACCAGGGTACGCCAAGGATAATAGGCCCACAAATGTCCTCTGTTGACCACAAATATTCTCCGTTGAGTCCACTTCTACCATGTCCTCATTATCTCTGAGTAGGAAGACTCCGCGGTAAAACTCCATACTTGCCATGTCCTCATTACCTCTGAGTAAGTATGTTGGTTCTCTTTCATCCTATTATCCGTATCCTAAGCTAGGGTACGCCAAGGATAATAGGCCCACAAATATTCACTGCTCACTACAAATGCTGTACTAAGTCTCCTAGTATATGCACATCATTTTCCATCATGCCCCGGGAACCCAGCTGCTCCATGGCATTCTTTCTCCCGATACCCGGAACGTCCATGACCACCTTGACCGTGGAATTGTTCTAGGTATCCCCATCAAACTTGTTATCTATACCTAAAACCTAGGTATGCCAAGGGTAACAGGTCCACAAATAAGCCCCCCAAGCAGGACAAACATCGACATAACACCACAAGCACAACAAACAGTACAAATAAAGGGTAGAATAAAACATACTATTTTATTTGGAAGGCGAAGGTACTACATGTTCTATGGACAATGGCCCATTTAAAGAAAAGAAAAGAATGAAAATAAAAAAGAAGAAAAAGGCCTACTATGGTTCGGCATTACATAATTCCAAAAGGCGGTTCTTCACCAGGGCTGTCCCTCGTTCAAGCCGCTGCTTAGCTCGGCGCTCCGCTTTATGGGACAACCGCTCCGTATCATCAAAATACATATGTGACCGCCAGCCTTCTTCCATCTTCTTCAGGGCAAGCTCCAGATTGGCAGAAGCTCGATTGAGTCTGTCAGCCTCCTGGATAACAAGTTCCTTTTCGGTACGGGCGGCTTCGAGCTCAGACTCCAGAAAGGCCAGCTTCCTTTGGAGCTCGAGGATCTGCTCCCTGGTGTCGATTACCCCGCGGGAGGCGGCCGCTTCCCAAGCCATGCAATCTTTATTTCTACGGCTCAATTGATCGTATAACTGAGACAGATCACGGCGGTCCTTCAGTATGGTCGGTTTGATCGAGTCCCGAACAAGCCTCACCTTCTCTACCGCAGTAATGAGGAAAGTGCACTCTTGATCTATTATCGCAGACAGATCAACTTGCCGTAGCACGTGAAACTGGGTCACAAGTCGATCAACCTCTAGCAGTTTGGGCTCCAGAAGCGCAGCTAGCCCCGCCCCACCAGGGAGTGTTCTAAGGATGTCGATTTGGCCACCGGCGTACTGACGGGCCATAGCAAAGGGAGTCCCCCTCTCCACAGCTGCCTCGACCCCTCTCTTTAGGTGGCGGTAAAAGCTGTCAACCACATCCTGTGACACTTTATCCAAAACTTCTGTAGAGGACGGTGTCAAGGGAAGTGTGGCTGGCAGTGTCGAAGTAGTAGCATCGGAACTTGCCATCCCCGCTACCAGGGAAACAAATTCTGTGCGAAAAGATGCATGAATAGCGGCTAGCTCCTCTTCCGCCGCCCGAAGAGCTTGGATACTCGAAAAGACGGAAAGGTTAACCCCCGAAACCATATTCGCAGAGGAGGACGCAGGAAGCATTGTTTCCTGCCCCGGCTGTGCCGCCACTTGGGCCCTCGAACTCGACCCAGCTAGAGGAACCTCAATATAGGTTGGAAGAGATGGAGGCACACGTGCTTCCATCAGATCCCTCCCGGTAGAGTCCGCCCCGACAATGTTCGTCACCGGCAATAAAGGGGCGGGACCTGTACGTCCAAAGCAACCATCAATCGACGTTATCCGAAGGATGTGATGATAGAGCAGATAGGCCTCCTCACAAGTTAAGATTTGGCTTATCTTACCAGGGGAGGAGCAGGAAGGCCGCAACTCGCTCGCAGCTGACGTAGTCTCCTCACCCGCGACCTCCAAGTTGAATTCAACTGGTTTTTCTGCCCCAGCCACCCCTGAAAGGGAGCCAGCCAGTTCAGCGTCACCCCGTTGAAATTCAGCTGTCTCCGGGACAGGTGCAGTAGAGCCTCTGTCCCCATGGGTTGAGGTCTCAGCAAGGTGGGACTCCTCGGTCGCCTCCGAAAGAACCCCAGCAGAAATGATAGCGATGCACATATCATTGACCAAAGTGGTCATGGCCGGATCGACCGCAGCGGACGGGTCCCGAGAAACCAACTCCTCTGACGCCTATAAAGAGCAAAAGAAAATGATTAGGCCATAGTTCAGAAAAGGAAGAAGAAGCTAGTTGAAATTCAAATCACCTCAGAAACAGCGTCAACATCCTTAATAAATAGCCTGCGGCATCTTACCGCAGCTCACTTTGTGGAGAAGGTTCTACCATCATTAGTGAACGTACGCCTGCTTCGCTTGCACAAAGGACCAGGCACAGTAGGTGGTTGATCCTCCACCGCCTCATCAGGCACAGCAGGCGGCTGCCCCTCCGCCACTTCATCCGACACAATAGGTGGCTGATCCCCCACCTTCTCATCCAAGGGATGGAACGAATCATCGGCATCCTGCTCATCATCCTCTTCGCCCGTCGTAGTGGACTCCGAGTTCGGCACATGAACCATATTCGCCTTTTTCTTTCTCTTCTTGGACCCCTCGGGTTTCTCTGCCAAGCCAGTACCGACGATAAAGCTGGTACTCATGTCAAAATTAACGGGAGGCTTGCTCGCTGTAACATGATAGAGGGGCGCCATGTACAAAATCTCCCCTGACGTATTAGCATCAGGAACCGAGAAGCTAGCTCGAGTATGAACCGTATTGTAATAATGCCAAGCCCGGATACCATCATGGACGCTGCCCTCAAATCCCAGACAAGTACTGGGACAATCAAAGAACAGCTGGCTATACCCGAACTGGCGGGAGAACCAACTAGGCAAGTAGGGCTCCAGGTACACGTTATTGCGGTAACGATATACCAGGTTCACCGGACGAATATTGCGTAGCCAGAGGAGCATCTTTTCAGATAAGAGGAGGAGAGGTTCAATACCGTCAACATGTACACCCCTCACTTCTCTAGCGGTAAATTGAGGAACAGACACAAAAAAGTCGTGTCCATCTACTCTCGCCAGCACCCTCCGACAGGCTGGCATGGTGTCATAGTCCCAGGGCTGACGATGGTATCGGAAGAGGAAAGCGTCATCAGCGGTAACACCGTCTTCTGCTCCGGGCCTCATTAACGACCGATAATGCATCAATAGCCACCCCATTAGATAATGGTAGGGTAGCTCTATTCGCTCAAAATCTAGGGTCGTCTTGCCGGCAATAACTTTGGACAAAAAGGCGCGAACACCGTGGTATATGCTACACACCATGGCCAGAAGAAGGGCCAGCCTGACTTTGAAGACCAGCTTCACGGCAGGGAGGATGAAGTGGCGGCTGATCCTTTCAATAGAACCTGTCCCTCCCAAAACTAGGCAGTTTCGTAGCCACACCATCAAGAAGCCGGATAAGAGCGCTTTCTCAGACATCTGCCGGGTACCGTGGTAGAAATAGCTGAAGGAGTCAGTTCGACTCCCAAATTTGTCACTGGTGGACTTCGACCTCTTGGCATTCGACATCAGGTTATTTATCTCCTCCTAGGTTTGAGGGCCTCGGGAAGAAACCCGGCCAGAGGGACTTAACTTGAAAAGATATGAAACCCAGGACGTGGTATGGGGAGCGTTTCCTTCTGAGCTATCGTTCTTCTTGATAGCCATTTGGTGACAGATGCTGTGGTGGCATAGCAGTTCCCGGTACACGGCAACGAAACCTGGGAATCGTCGATCCAGATCCTTGAATTCCTTATTTGTCGGGGTGTACACTTCAAAGGCCTCGTCCCCCCATGGCAGCTTAGAAACAACATGCATTTCATGGAGAGCAAGTCCCAACTCCCCTCCGGGCGCGAAGAAAGTTCCCGTCCGCCGATTATACATTTCCAAAAAAGCCATAAACAACGGCTTGTTGATGGGTAACCCGTAGCAGGTGCCCCGGATGGCATAATAGAGGTCAATCTTCCGAAGGAATGCCTCATATTTCCTCAGGATCTATGAGGTCAGGTTAGCCCACGTAGGGATGGGATTTATCCAGTTCAGTAACGACAACCTGCTAACAGGATAAGACCCCTTGCGAGCGAGCTGATTCAGGAAGGTATCGGCCAGAGTAAACGTGAAGTTGGGGCCAGATACGTTTATGAAGGTACCCGGAGTCAGTCCCATCACACTCCGACTGACAGAATCCCTACTTGTATATGCTGACCCAATATTCTTATTGTAACGGATGTTACCCACGAACATCCCCGATTGGGTTGGAGTTATGGAGCCCACCATCGTCCTTCTCAAAGGTACCATATTGAACCACGAAAGGGGAAAATGACGTTCCATTTCGGGAATATGGATCTCCACCCCGTCCAGAGTAAAGTCCCAGTTCTCAAAATGTCTAGTACTCGGGGGTTCTTTATGGATAGAGCGTCCCCGAAAAGAAAGGCTAGTTTCAGATACTCTCCTTCTAGCCTTCCCGAGTTCATCATAGTACAAAGAAAGTGGAGAGGCTGGTTCTTGATGGCGCTCACCCTCTCCAAAGGCTCATCGACGGAAAGCTGATCTGACACATGTCGAACTAAGTCGTCGAGCTGCACACCCGTGGCATATTGGGCTGAACCCACCAAAAGCTCTCCTACTGGATTGATTGGCAGATCCACTGAAGAAAGACAAAAGAAGCAAGATTAAAAGATGGTTAAAACGAAAACACTTGGAGTTTCTTAAAAGGCTTCTACGGGTCTATGCGGCTCGATTCAACGTAGCCTTATGCGGCCCAAATTCAGTTGGGTTTCATGCGGTACTGCTTCGATAGAGCTTATGCTGTTCGGTTGAGCTTATGCGGTTCTATTTAGCAGATGAGCTTATGCGGCTCGATTCAATGTAGCCTTATGCGGCCCAATTCAGTTAGGTTTTATGCGGTACTACTTCGATAGAGCTTATGTGGTTCGGTTGAGCTTATGCGGTTCTATGTAGCAGATGAGCTTATGCGGCACGGCTTAGCGAAGCTTTATGTGGTCCAGATTCATCAGAAACTCGTGCGGTCCTGTTCAATGGGACATCATGCAGTTCAAATCTAGAAGTGCTCCTGCGGCTCAAGTCCTTCTCATGCGGCTCAAACACAGGGCATGCCCCATGCGGCTGAGATATGAGAGGGTCATGCGGCCCATGCAAACATATGCGGCTTCATCATGTTGAACTTGGAAAGTTCAATAAAGATGAAGAACGAAAGCTTGTGCATAAAATATACAACAGAGCCATAGTTTTTTAGGGTTCAAATCGTTCAATATTCCATCCAATCCTTACCCTTAAAAGCAGGGTGGACGTCAGGGTGCACGTTAGGCATCGTGGCCGATGAAGAAGCTGCTTTCTTGTTCTTCGCAGAGGCAGCTTTGGAAGACTTGGGGGCCATGGTCGTCCGACGGTCGGAGAAGAGAGACAGAGACAGAAAATTAGGGCAGCAAGGGACGAAGATGAGAGAGAATAAAGAAGTCTCTCCAATTGAACGTGTTCCTATTTATAGGCAAAAGAAGAGTGCTTTGATCCGCATGCAGGATGAAAATCGACTCTTCGGTTATCGAGACGAACCGACTAAATAAAGATCAAACTCTTGGGATCCTGCCCCGAAAAGCGACTTCAGAATCTGACAGCAAATCAAAGGCAATTAATGCAAAAGATTTGTATACGTGGCAGGATGACGTGGCAAGGAGCCCATGCGGCTGGATAGCGTATGCGGCCAGACAGTCCATGCGGCTGGTTGGTCGATGCGACTCAGATGGACAGGCGGCTGAGGAGGCCATACGGCTAGGACGTCCATGCGGCCAGAACATCCCATGCGGCCAGAGGAGTTTACACATAGCCATGCTTCTTATTCAAAGTATTTCAATTTTGTAAATCGAAAACTTTGAAGGGAGTCTTGTAGAAGCATGGAAAAGAATAAAGAAAGGACTATGCGGCCAAGAATCTCCATGCGGCTCAGAGAGCCCATGTGGCTCAGAGAGCCCATGCGGCTCAGGTGTCCATGCGGCTCAAACGACTATGCGGTTCGGATAGACCCAGAGCCACGTGGCCTTCGACAGTTTTTTCCTTTCATCTTTGGCTGCATTTAATGCCCTGACAGCTGACAGCTCTGTCAAATGACAGCTCTGACATAAAGGCGCAATAATGACTGATATAAAGGTGCGTTCCTAGGAAAGAGGAGGAAATCTTTTCATAGCTGGCAGAATCTACCGAGTCCCGAGGCATGCGGCTGCTATATTTATGCGGCCGCCCATTTTATGTGGCCGCCCACTTTATGCGGTCGTCCACTTCATGCGGCCACCCATCTTCATGCGGTTACATCCTCTATGCGGCCGCCCATCAGCATACGGCCGCCCACTTCATGCGGCCACCCATCTTCATGCGGCTGCATCCTCTATGCGGCCGCCCATCAGCATGCGGCCGCCCACTTCATGCGGCCACCTATCTTCATGCGGTTGCATCCTCTATGCTGCCGCCCGTCAGTATGTGGCTGCCTATCTTCATGCGGCTGCCCATCTTTATGCGGCTGTTCATCCCCATGCGGCTGTCCATCTTCATGCGGCCGTTCATTCTCATGCGGCCCACTCATATACGGCTCTGCCAAAGATGACCCAGTGAAGACACGTTGTGCTTTTTACGACGATTGAGACACGTGACAGTCTTATCTTCCTGGAATTATGGGTGTTAACAAATCCTAACAAAATCAGATTTGTTGTAATCACCATAATTGCCCAGATCAAGTCAAATCGAGCAAATTAGACACGTGGCAATCCCTCACAAATTGTGAATATTCATGACAATCAATATTTATTGCCCACAGAGATTTGGTGCAATCCACGTTAATTACCTAGATTTGCTATAATCAGAATTAATAGCCCAGATTGACTGATCTCTAGCCGCCACCTTATCATGGAGATTTGGTGCAATCCACATTAATTACCTAGATTTGCTATAATCAGAATTAATTACCTAGATTTGCTATAATCAGAATTAATGGCCCAGATTGACTGATTTCATTACAAACCCTAATGATTGCATCCATCTCCTATAAATAGCAAGGTGCCATTCCTTTGCGAAGAAGACTTTTTGGAAGAACTTTTTTGAAGAGTACCAGAGCACTTGGAGAGATTTGAAGAGAGAGAGCAGAGAGACAAAGGCACGCACATAGAGCATCCGAAGAGCATTTCTTCTCCGAGCCAAGGCTGCATCCGATCGTCCAAAGAGTAAGGCAGAGCTACCGTCGCTTTCCCGAGCCTCTACCGTCACCTCCAGAATCTAAAATAAACAATTGTACTTAGATTGCTATACCTAGGTTTTCGTCCCTAGGCTTTCTTTGTAGAAGCGAGTTTATATTATGAAGTAAAAGTCCAGTCCTCCCATAATTGTTCTGTTCTTTTATTTTTTATGGCAAACAGGGTTGGTACATCGCAGCCCTCTCCGCCTCAGTCGGAGGACGAGCTCTGGAAGACCGCTGTTGGTGGTCTTCAGAGGGGTACATACTACGGTACGGGGTCCTACGGTACATTTGTTGCGACGCAGGCATCCAGGGCTCCCTCTGCCAGTACGCATTCACAGCGATCACAGGCCGAGTCATCCTGAGTCGAGGGTACCATTACCCGCCAGATTGCTGAGCTGCACGACGATATGCTGAGGAGGATTTCTGAGCAGCCAGGGTCTCAGGCGCAAGGGGACGCGGCGTCGGTCACCGCACGCTTTGACGAGCTCGAGCGCACCGTGAGGCATGTACAAGGAACGCATGAGTCCATTCACGACACCGTTACTAGGATAGCGGCTTGTATGGAGCAATACAGTGCCAGACTGCTAGCCCTAGAGGAGACGCGGATGCACCCATCTCCAGCGGTAACACTGCCTCCTTCTCCAGCGGTTACACTGCCTCTTTCTCCAACGGTTGCATTGCCTCTTCCTTTATCGTCGTCAGTGGTTCTTACAACGGAGCAGTATGCTTACCTTCTTTTCCGGAGCGGTGATGCTCCTCTTGATCAGCCGTAGTCGACATATATATATATTGTTGTGTGATGGCCCATTGTTGGGTTTTTTATGTGGTTATACATACATTATTCTTATGTGGAGCATTATGTTTGACATTGTTGTTATAATTTTTTATATATCTGTGTTGATTGATGAGATTGTGTTTCGAACGTGTTCGTGATTGAGTGTATCTGTGTTGTTTGATACTGTGTTCGTGATACACACCGTCATTGTTTGATACTTTGTGTTCGTGATACACACCGTCGTTGTTTGATACGCATTTGTTTTTGTGATTGTGTATCTGTGTTGTTTGATACTTTATGTATCTGCTGCAAATGCTGTAGAGGATACTGCAAATGCTGTATTTTTTTATTTTTTTTCAAAATTGGCAACGTTCAGCGACGTTCAGCTACGTGCCGCGACGAACGTTAACGTCGCTAAGTAAGTATCAAAACGTCGCTAACTGTGATGAATACTGTCGCTGATCGTTACTAAACGTCGCTACATACGACATCGCTACATACGACGTCGCTAAACGTCGCTATACGTCGGTACTATAGCGACGTAAAAACGTCGTAGAACGCCGCTATTTGGCTCTCAAGCCCGGTCAGCATCGATACATATAAAAGTCGCTCAACGTCGCTAGGTGACATCGGTACCTGCAGTCGTTTTACATCGCTGGTAGTCGCTGAATTAGCGACGTTTATGTGTCACTAAGTGTCATCGCAATAGCGACGTATTGCGATGTTGTGTTGTTTAGCGACTAGGTTAATCGCGACAATGTCCAAATATCGCTAAATACGTCGCTAATTGAAATTAGTGACATATTTTCCCTATTTAGCGACGTCCTGAGGCGTTGCTGATTTGACAGATTTTAGTAGTGTAACATGCATTCATATAGTACGGTGAGATGTTGTACTTTCTCCGAACCATAGTATGGGATAATGTCTTGTCACGGAATAATAGGTTACACCTTGTCCTTATTTGGTTGTGGGTGTGAATCACTGTTTCAACGAGGAGATAATGGACCATATGGTGGTTTAGAATATTCATTCAGTTCGTATTATGGCATGGGATAGTATCTTGTCGCAGAATAGTGTGTACCTCTTATCCATGTTTGGTTTTAGGGGTGGTTCGCTACTTCGATGATGGGATACTGGACCGTGATGTGATCCGAGCTATTTATTTCATGTTTAGAATTATTAAGATCATATTATGGCATGTTCCTTCTATTTCTTGTTACGTCCCTCTAAGGACCGGGCGATCTCTTCAGGTTATTGCAGAGCACTTATAGATAGATAGATGGTATATTTGCGTCTTCATACTTCAGGTACTACTTGTAATATTATTTCATCATTCTTTCGTACTTTATCTGATTCTCATCATGATATACTCTACTAATTAGCCTAGTTTTGCAAACTTATTTATTCTTTAGTTTGCTCGAACATGTGTATTGTAGGGTGGCCGACTATATTACATAATTTTATTATTATTTTATTTACCTATATATGGATTGAGATATAGTTGTGATATCATAGGTTTAGTACACTTCTTCAGGTAGTACATCTAGCGTAAGTCCATTAAATTGAAAACTTATTCTAGATCGTATTAGCTGGCATGCTTGCGTTCTTAGTCCTATGTATTTTGGGACTGGGGCGTGACACCAACTCTTCCTAATATATATACCAACAAAACCATAACATTCTCTCTCCTCTTATTGCCACCAACACCCCATAAAACATTCTCCCAAAAGTCCAATCTCGAAATTCCCTCCTAGCCTTGGCCGTCGACAGTACCGTGTGGCATATTGGCAGTTTTCACCCGAAGTTGGATTCCAAGTATGAATTCATTCCAACAGGTATACTGTTTTGCATTTAGGGTTTTGTGTACTTCCCTATCTTATCTTTTTGTAAAACCGAAACTAGTAGAAATATCTCTGTATCTATTTTTATTTTCAATTGGCCACCCACACAGTTCTAAATGGTTTGTCCAAGGTATCAATTCTACGGCAAGGTGCCTAGAACAGACCAGATCTGTTGTGAGTGAATTTTTGCCTATTTTTCTTCAAATTAGATCTTCTTAATGATTTTTATAAGAAACTAGACATCAAGAGATTTCTAATGCATATGTTTTTGCTGAGTTTTGAGTTTGTTTGGTATTTATTAAAAATTTAACATTTGTCATAAAATCGTAATTCCGAAAATCATGTGTTCCTTGTATCCAAAAGCTTTGATACCTCATATACCATTACTAAAATATTTGTTGTGCAAGGTTTGAGATAAAAATGTTATTTTAGCTATTTTCTTTTATTTTTCTAGAATTAAATGTTTTAAATATTTATTATTTTGGGCCTCAAATCGTATACAAAGTATAGGAATAATGTTGTAGAATCAATACAAGACTTGTACATATATTTTTCTATGAATAAAATATATTAATTATTATTATAATATATTTATAAATATTTTCCAGAATTAAAATTAATATTTTTATGTTAATAATATATTACTTTTATCGGTAGATTTAATAATATATATGTTATATTAAGTAGAGTAAGCAATATGACTAGTTTTGGTATAAATATATTATTAAGGTCTATATATGGTAAGTCCAGATATAGTAATTTATTAGTGTATTATTAATAGTATAATATTTATTATAGGCGTACGGGAAGAAAATAGAGAGGACCTTGCAGTTGGTTAGACATATGCACAGTTAGAGGTTACAGGCAAGTATACCTTGCCAACTTTGTACAGTTTATTTACATCAAATGTTTCCTATTATTCTTGTTTGTTCATGTCTCCTTTTCTATTATGTACCTGCAGACTTGCCATGATTTATTTTCATGTCAAGTTCCTTTTATCACTTGCTTTTTTTATTAGTTGTTTTTGTATATTTCTACACGTGACTTCCATAGTTTTGTTTACTTGAATGACTTGACTTTATCATGTGTTCCATGATACTTTGACTTGATCCTCGACCGATAATAGGATTGGCTACTTGACCACTCTCGACTCGGGAGACCCCCTAAGGGCTACTATAGAGACTCACTATAGTTAGGAAGCACCACACTGGACTACTAGCTACAGGACTGGGAGGACCACGCAGGACTACGACCATTCGATTTATTTGTTGCCATGCTTAGTATATTTTCTTTATGACATGCCATTCTCTATATAGTTCCTCTCATGTGATATTTTGTCCCGTTTTAGTAGTTGTTTATGTTCTACTCCTATTTGTCGATGCATATTATTTACTAGTACAAAAATGCATGTTATTATGTATCTTGCTACGTCACTCTGAGGAGCTCGTGATCTCTCCAGGTTTTGATGACCTTATTTGTAGATTAGATGAATGATTGATGATTGTTTCTCCATGATTTCAGGTATATATTTAGTTTATATCTTTTCATATTCATCCAATATTATATTTTATTTTTCTTTGACCATGTTGTAGTATATCCTAGTTTTGTAAGCTTATTTCTTCATTAAAAGCTTGTTCAAGATAATTACAATAGAGTTTGGTCCACTTTATTGTATATGTCTTTTCTTATTACTTGTAGGAACTGACATGTTAATATCTGACCAGCTTTAGTATACTTGGTTTATACAAGAGTTTAACTTCGGTGGATTAAGATATAGGTAGTTACTATAACCATGTAGTTTATTTTAAAAAGCTTATACGTATTCAAACTGGGCTGGACTGCTCTTGATACGTACACGCATACGGTCTCCTAGTCCTACGTATTTTGGGACTGGGGCATTATAGACAGCGATGATGAAGACACAAGGAAAGCTTCTAAAGCACCTGAAGATACTACTGCCGATAGAGACTATCTAGAGAGTCTATCAAAGAAGATAAAATTCATGTCAGACCTTCCAGAGTCTCTTGTCATAGGTGATGTATCGAAGGGTGTCAAACCGGCACCCGGTTAAGGGGCACGAGCACGTGGGTACGTCCAGCCTACGCCGTAGTATCGGCATAAGAATGATGTATTGGTCGTCTATAATATCTAACTGTCATAACCCACACCCGGTATCGGGGCACGGGTGCATAACAGCACATAGCCTACGCCGCAGAATCGGTGGTAGAACGATGTTCTAGGTCGCTAACTATCAAACTCAAACAATAATATAATATACCTGTCATAGATCTCAACTTCGAATAGAGGACAAGTATAAAGATATGATAATACTCAATCACAGTCTAAAGCACGATATGATATCAAAAAAGTCTAAATAACTATAAAGACTAAATATCAATAACAACTTCTAAATAATATTCAAAACAAATCTCAAATACAATGTCAAAATCTCCACTTATTGTAATTCAAGTTTAAAAACAAAAATCTAAAACAAGTCAACTAAACTAGGTCTCTCGGTCACTCCTGAGAATCTAGACCCAAGGAAGCTATCCCCTCATCGGATCCATAGAAGGTAGGACACGTATCCACAGAGCAATCATCTGAAAAATATATCCAGTCAGGATGGAACGAGCACATCTCCTCTAGTAGTTCCAAATAAATGACAAAGACTATAAAGTTGTTATAGACAATTATACTTGATGAACATGGAAAGTTGAGATAGGTAATGAAATAGAATCAACAGTTAAAACCAGGAAAGTGAATACAGTAAAATAGAAGAACATGGCAGTGAAAGCAGTAAATAGAAGTAACTAAACTAGAATGATGTGATGCGAGTCCAATCAGTATAACATGAGACAATGTAAATCTAGTACAAGATACTAATCCAGTGTGTTTTGAAATACCGAGTTCGACATGTAACGATTAGACGAGTAGTGAATACGGCACGTCGTATGCTTGGACTAGCGGCGACGACTATCTTTTTTGTAGGGTGATTCTTGTTGAATACGGCACGTCGCACACATGGCCTAGCGGTGACGACTATCTTTCTTGTATGGTGATTCTTGTTGAATATGGCACGTCGCAAGCTTGGCCGAATACGGTACGTCGTACGCTTGGCCTAGCGGCGACGGCTATCTTTCTTGTAGGATGATTCTTGTTGAATACGGTACGTCGCACGCTTGGCCTAGCGACGACGACTATCTTTCTTGTGGTTCTTGTTGAATACAGCACGTCGCACGCTTGGCCTAGCGGCGACGACTATCTTGTTTGTTGGACTAGTTCTTGTTGTTGGGGCTAGACGAGTTAAATAAATATGTCAGAAATGAATGAATTCAGAATACTAATACGTGTTGTGACATAGAATCAAATAGAACTATACTAAAAGCTGAATCATAATAATCATCAAGTAAATGAAGACTATCAGAGAATGTACTCGTCTATCGTCTAGAGCAATGAATGAGGATCGAAGCCCAAGGTGGTGTCACACAAACCTATATATGAGATGTACATGGTTATTTATCGTTCTAGAGTAAACAGTGTATTAGATGCACTTCTAGGCTAATTCTAGATTAAGGATTTCAAACTAACTCAAGGCTAGTCAATCTTGGTTAAGACTCTAGATAGCAACCTATATGTACCCATGCATTCAATGTACCCCAAGCTCTTGGTTTACCAATATACCATATGCCAAGCCCAACGTACATACCACATATATTCACATATACTAATATCCATATAATATATATGTATTTCAATATATATATATATATAACTATACTTGGGTGCTGTCATAGGCACCCAAAAATAAAACCTTACTCTTAAAATTATATGTAGTAGAGAGAGTAATGATCGATCCCACGGAGAGTAATTAGTATAAATTTTATGCTATGTGAACAAAAATTGGGGGGAGAGAGTTTTGAAAAGAAAATTTAAGAACAGCTAAAGCAATTAAAGTATTAAAATCAATCAAGGAACAAATATTGGTCTCAGTAAACATTCACCATTGGAAATCATAAAATTTGATCATTGATGCAAGCATACATTGAATCATACTTTAAATATTTACCGTTGGAAGTATCTTCCTACTCTCTTAGGCTTAGTTAATTAGATACAAGCGACCTAATTAACTTTAATTACTAAATAATTTCAGACAAGCGCTAAAGATTTAATCTAGCAATTTCTTAAAGAACAAAGAGATCGATAAAGCAAAACAATACAAGCACAAGCGGATGTTTTTAATTTTGTAAAAAGCTTTTATCCTAAGATCTAATAAAATAAAGCAGTTCATTAAATCTTGGTTCTTCACAAATTAGAAACATCAAACAATTACGGATTTGATATCTAATTTAGCGGTAGAACGAAATGAATAATAAACTAGTGGGCCTCCTAGTAATTAAACAAAACAATCATGAAAGTTGGCATAGAAAAACATTCAATATTTAAAGTATAAAATCAAACATATAGAAACAATTTAGATCTCACAAGTTTATTGATTCCAAGGCTTCCGTACACTTCGACCAACAAGACTTTTAGCCGCACATGTTCTTCAAAACTTCAAAAGAGAAGTTGGAGAAGAAGAAGAAGAGTTGTGTTCTGTCTTTCTTCTCATGATTTCAACCCCTTTTATACACCATAAATTAGTTGTTTCAAGCCCACAATATCTTCCCATATATCCGCTAAAAGTTACAACTTCTCAAACCAAATAGAATAAGTCATAGAACAAGTAGGAACATGGTTATTTTGGTTCCTATTTTTGTTCACAACATCTTTGACCCAACTTCAAGTCTGATTTCGTCCATGATTCAGCTTGATTTGCGAAAAACACAAAATATAAAAGTTGTAGCCCTATGTATTAGCTTTCCAAAACTTTTTGTATCACATCCATTGGTTTTCGGATAAGAAAGTTATGCCCATTTTGGTGAAAGGTGTCAAAACTGTCCAGAATTGTATTTTAGCTCCATTTTGCACATAGTGTATCCAAATTCATCCTACAGCAAAATATAAATATAATGAGTACCTATAGTCATAAAATGAGCACAAAATGATGAACATTAAGGGGTAAAAATATAACATTTTATGTTCTCATCAAATACCCCCACACTTAACTTTTGTTCGTCCTCGGATAAAACCCAAAATTTTTTTTTTTCAAAACAAAAATCAAGGTTGTATTGTCATAAATAAAGAATAAACATTCTCTTCAAACTCATAACATATCATGAAAATTTATTTTTAAACAACTTCTAATTACTTAGTAAGTATTTCACTTGAAGATAGAGTAACCTAAATTGGTAGTCTCTCACGGGAATAAACACTCAGCTCTCATGATTTGAAGGGTAAGTGTTTCTCTCAAATTCATTCCAATAGAAATGATCTACCATAAGCTTGCATATCTTCTCATTCTCCATCACTTGGATCACATGCATAACACAACTCATGAGGACTTTTTATGTGTTGTAGCGGGGTTTAGGATTAAGGTAGGATATATTTTGGGAGTGTAGCTCAAAAGCCATCAAAACTAGTGGAGCAAAAATAATTTAACTCAAGCTCGAATATATAAAATATGTAAAACCAATAACTCCATTCAAAGCATTCAACATATCCCTTTATTTGAAATTTTGGAAGGAACCATGAAGATGGATATCAAAAGTTATTTTCTCCATCACTTCTTTTCTTTTTTTTACTTATTCTTCTTTCGTTTTTTTTTCATTTTTTTTCTCAGTTATCTTTTCTTTTTCTTTTTCTTTTTCTTTTTTTTTCAATCATGATGGGACACAAGAATTTAAGAATGAAAAATATGTAGCCAAACTAGAAGTTAAATACCCCCACACTTATTTTATATACACCCATACATATCATAATGCTCCACTAGCTTTCCGACTTGGGTAAGGATTTTTTTTTCGGGTTAAAGCTTGTAATGTGGGTTCACAAAAATAAAAGCAATAAGGCTCAAAGGGGTTCAACCAAAGGAAAAATAATTTCAGGAAAGGCTATTTGGCTTATGTAGCGTATAACAAAGATGGCCTTAATTATGTTCATGTATGCATGTGTTGATGTGACCTTGAAGAGAATCAAAGCAAGTTCTAGAGAAACAAATCCATGGAAGAATATCACTCATCAAAGAAATATAGTGAGACTGATGTGTCAGTCTAAAGGCTCAAAATCTCACTGGCTTTTGTCTACCAAACTTAGTCACAACTATCCTCAAGAAAAATAACTATACTAATTAATTCTAAGTTAAAAATAGTATTTATTCAATCATGTTATGAATTTTTTAAACTTAGTTAAATCTTCCTCATGACTTACACAACCAAAAATTATTAAAAATCATAAAAAAAGTAAAACTTTTTTTAAAATAAAATAAAATAAAACTTTATTGAAAACCACAAAAACATAAAATAAAAACTCATTTTTTTGAAACATAAAAAAAACTGAAACTGCTTAAAATAATTTAAATCCCCTCTCCCACATTTAAACTGACATTGTCCCAATGTAAGGCTAAATGCAAAGAAAAGACAAAAATAAACAAACAAAAATTTGCAAGAATAAGAACAAACTACCCTTGGGTTGCCTATGTTTATAGTCGTGGATGTGCCATCCTTCAATTGGTATCAGTTGGATCCTCAAGGTTCAATTCATCCACATTCTCCACTTTGAAACATTCATAGAAAAGCTTGAGCCTTTGGCCATTTACCTTGAACACTTTAGATGTTGCTAAACTTTGAATTTCAATTGCACCATGATTAAAAACATTAGTAACAACAAAAGGACCAATCCAACGAGAACGTAATTTACCCGAAAACAGACGAAGTCGTGACTGGTATAGAAGGACTTTTTGACCAACTTGAAACTCCTTCCTAGAGATCATCTTGTCATGAAAAGCCTTCATTTTCTCTTTGTAAATTTGAGCATTCTCATAGGCGTCATTGCGAATTTCCTCCAGCTCTTGTAGTTGTAACTTCCTATGTTCTCCATTTTCACATGCCTTCATATTGAGACTCTTGATAGCCCAATAAGCCTTGTGTTGTAACTCAACAGAAAGTTGGCACAGTTTCCCAAACACCAACCGGTATGGTGACATACCGATAGGTGTCTTATAAGCAGTTCTATACGCCCACAAAGCATCATCCAAGCGCAAACTCCAATCTTTCCTACTGGGATTGACCGTCTTCTCAATGATGGACTTGATCTCTCTATTTGATACCTCCACTTGCCCACTCATTTGTGGATGGTAGATAGTTGACACCTTTTGGGTCACATGGTACTTTTTCAGCAAAGACTCGACGGTTCGATTGCAAAAGTGAGTACCTCGATCACTTATTCAGGCTCTCGGAATCCCAAACCTAGAGAATATGTTGGACTTGATAAAATCTGAAACAACTTTAGAATCATTAGTCCTGGCACCTTTAGCTTCTACCCACTCTGATACATAATCAATAGCAAGCAAAATATAAACATAACCAAAGGATACAAGGAACGGTCCCATAAAATCGATGTCCCAAACATAAAAAATTTCACAAAATAATATAGGATTTTGTGGTATTTCATTCCTTTGAGATATATTACCTGTCTTTTGGCAATTATTGCATGTTTTACAGAAAGAATATGAATCATGAAATAAAGATGGCCAATAGAAACCACATTCTAATACTTTTCTTGCCGTCCTTTTAGCTCCAAAATGTCCTCCACATGCATAAGAATGACAAAATATGAGAATTAAAATAATTTCATTTTTATGTACGCACCTTCTTATTATTTGATCTGCACAATGCTTCCACAGGTATGGGTCATCCCACACATAGTATTTGGCATCACCTTTAAGCTTATCTCTTTGAGCCTTTGACAAACCATGAGGAAACATATTAGTAACCAAATAATTTACAATATTTGCATACCAGGGTAATTTTTCAATTGCAGTAAACAATTGCTCATCGGGGAACGTTTCTTGCAGATGAAGTTCATCATCCACATGAACTAAACGACTTAAATGATCTGCAACATGATTTTATTTTCCTCTTTTATCTTTGATCTCCAAATCAAATTCACTCAAGAGAAGTATCCATCGGATTAACCTTGGTTTTGCCTCTTTCTTCGTCATCAAATAACGAAGAGCTGTATGATCAGAATAGACAATAATTTTAGTACCAAGCAAATAAGATCTAAATTTTTCTAAAGCAAAAACAACAGCTAAAAGTTCTTTTTCAGTAGTAGAGTAATTTCTCTGAGCTTCATTTAATGTTCTTGAAGCATAATAAATTGCGTGAGATGCTCCTCCTATCCTTTGATCCAATACATCACCGACTGCATAATCACTTGCATCACACATTATCTCAAAAGGCACGTTCCAGTCAGGGGGCTGGATAACTGGGGTAGAAGTCAATAGTTTCTTTAGTGTATCAAATACCTTTTTACACGCCTCATCGAATTCAAATGCCATATCCTTTTGTAGCAACTTGCTCAAGGGTAACGCTATTTTGGAGAATTCTTTGATGAATCTTCGATAAAAACCTGCATGTCCAAGAAAAGAACAAGCTTTCCATACACTAGTAGGATAAGGTAAAGATTGAATAATATCAATTTTGGCTTTATCTGCCTCAATTCCCTTAGATGAAACAATATGATCCAAAACTATACCTTGTTCAACCATAAAATGACATTTTTTCGAGTTTAACACAAGATTAGTTTCTACACATCTTTGGAGAATATGTGTAAGGTTATGCAAGCATTTATCAAAACAGTCTCCATAAACTATGAAATCATCCACAAATACTTCTATAATATGCTCAACATATTCTGAAAAAATGCTAACCATACACCTTTGGAAAGTGTCCGGGGCATTGTAATGACCAAATGGCATGCGACGATATGCACAAGTTCCAAACAGACATGTAAACGTTGTCTTTTCTTGATCTTCCGGAGCAATTAGAATTTGAAAATAACCTGAATAACCATTAAAAAAAATAATAGTAAGTATGACCAGCTAACCTTTCAAGCATTTGATCAATAAAAGGTAATGGAAAGTGGTCCTTGCGAGTTTCAGCATTTAATTTTCTATAATCTATACAAACCCGCCACCCATTCTGGACACGAGTGGGAACTAGTTCATCATTTTGATTCTTTACGACAGTTATTTCGGTCTTTTTAGGAACCACTTGAACTGGACTAACCCACTGGCTATCTGAAATAGGATAGATCACTCCAACTTCAAGAAGTTTTAGGATCTCCTTTTTTACTACCTCCATCATGGGTGGGTTTAATTTTCTTTGCGGTTGTCGGGATGGTTTTGTCCCTTCCTCAAGTAAGAAACGATACATGCATGTAGACGGACTAATTCCTTTTATATCAGTAATTGTACAACCGATAGCCGTCTTGTGCTCCTTAAGGACATGTACAAGCTTTTCTTCTTGTGTTGTACTAAGTTTATTAGAGATGATCACTGGTAATGTTCCTCCATCTCCAAGAATAACATACTTGAGGTGACTAGGAAGAAACTTCAAGTCTGGAACAGGGGCCTACAAAATAGAGGGTGAAGGCCTCTTGTTAGAAATTGATAAGGAAATAGAAGGAAAGTTACCTGACAATTGTACTTTTGGACAATCATTCAATGATGCAATAGTTTCCTGCAAATTAGTACTCAGAGCTAACCCCTTATGCTCTTTTTCGAGATGCTTACTAATGGCAACTTCTAATTCATCTTTGCCATCAAGTTCAAAAACATCCCGTGCTAAAGAATCAACCACATCAATAGAATAAATAGTATTATCATCATCAGGATATTTCATGGCATCATAAATATTAAATTTAATAATTTCACCATCAAATTCCAAAGTATGTATGCCACTATGCACATCTATCTTAGTCATGGATGTCTTTAAAAATGGTCTTCCTAACAAAATAGGAGCAGTTTGATCACATTTTCCATATCAAGTACATAAAAATCAGCAGAAAAAACTAAATTATCAATTTGTACAAGAACATCCTCAATTAATCCCTTGGGATAGGCATTAGATCTATCAGCTAATTGAATTACAACACCAGTTTTATTCAGAGGTCCAAGATTTAGAGATTCATATATAGAATATGGCATGACGTTGATAGAAGCTCCTAAATCTAACATGGCTTTCTCATATTTATTGTTATCTATCTTACAAGGGATAGTAAACATTCCTGGGTCTTTGCATTTCGTAGGGAGTTTTCTTTGAATTACTGCAGAAACACTCTCCTCTACTTTCACTTTTTCATATCCTTTAAGTTTTTGTTTCCTTTTTATTGTACACAATTCTTTTAAAAATTTAGCAAAACGAGGTACTTGTTTGATAGCATCTAAAAGTAGAATATTTACCTCACATTTACGAAAAGTATCATATAACTCATTATTTTGTTCAATTTTTCTCGATTCTGCTAAGCTTGAGGAAAAGGAGGTACTGGTTTATAATCAGAAAGAGGTGGGAACTTACAATTGGGTACCTCATCATCGTTGGGGAAGTTCGTGTCTGCAACAGTTGTTTTCTCTTCCTCTTGTTTTGACGATGTAGGTGCTTCTTTTACTTGAATGTCAACCACTTTACCACTTCTCAAAACGATTGCACTTGCATTTTCTTTCGGATTTATTAATGTTTGAGATGGTAGCTTCCTTGAACTTCGTGCCTCCAGCTTATTAATTGCTGTCGCCATTTGACTCATTTGATTGTCCAGGCTTTGAATACTGGCCCTTGTCTCCTGAATATTGGACCTTCTCTCCTGAATACTGGCCCTTGTCTTTTGTTGAAATTGTAAAGTATTAGTGGCAAGAGACTTAACAATATCTTCTAAAGACATACCAGAGTTAGAAGTTTGGCCCGATTGTTTTTCATGGGAATATGGTTGCTTGTACTGTTAGTAACTTGGCCGATTTTGATTGACGGGCTGATTTGATTGTGGATTCCCATAGTTAAAATTGGGATGATATCTCCATCCTGGATTGTATGTATTTGAGTAGGGATCATACTTCCTTTGTGGTTGTCCAGGAAAACTACCTACCACGTTCACTTGCTCATTGGGCTCCTCTTGAAGAGTTGGGCACATGTCAGTTGGATGCCCCGTTATTGGACATATCCCACAAGCCTTCGTCGTTTGTATATTACCTACAGCCATTTGACGAACAAGAGAAGTTAAACTAGCAATTTGTTGTTCTAGGGAAGAAATATTTACCTCATTGGCGTGTTTAGATAGAAGATCTAGCCTACTACCAAATTGTTGAGAATTGGCCGCCATGTTTGCAATTAAATTTCTTACGGCCTCAGGAGTTTTATCTACCAAAGCTCCTCCACTAGCAGCATCTATCATGCTTCTATCATTTGATAGAAGGCCTTCGTAGAAGTATTGAATAAGTAGTTGCTCACTAATTTGATGATGGGGACAGCTTGCACATAATTTTTTGAAACGTTCCCAGTACTCGTGGAGAGATTCTGTATTGTGTTGCCTTACCCCACAAATTTCTTTTCGGATATTGGCCGCCGTTGAAGCTGGAAAGTACTTTTCTAGGAACAATCTTTTCATCTCATTCCATGTGACAATACTTTCGGAGGGTAGGTAGTTGATCCAATCTTTAGCCGCATCCTTTAAAGAAAATGGAAAGGCTCTTAATTTAATTTGCTCTTCAGTCACCCCCGTTGGCTTCATACTTGTGCAAACCAGATGAAGCTCCTTTAGATGCTTGTGAGGGTCTTCACCTGCAAGACCATGAAAAGTTGGCAATAAATATATAAGTCCAGATTTTAATTCAAAAGTAGTAGTAGCATCTAAAGTAGGAAACGTTATGCATAAAGGGTGATGATTCAAATCTGGGGCAGCGAGTTCTTTTAAAGTTCTATTTGCATCCATGACTCCTTCTTCAGGATTAAAATTGCAAGAGAATACAAAATCCGGAGCGAGGTTGTTCTTCTTAGATTCTCTTTGAGTTTCCTTCCTGAACCTGCGCAAAGTTCTTTCTATTTCTGGATCGGTCTGAAAATCACCTTGATTAGAAGATCGAGTCACAACCATAAACAATAAAGAACAATAAGCAATTCAAAAAAAATGAGAATGATAACTAATAATTTTTTTTAAATGAATGAAAATATAATTAATTATAAAAAATAAAGATCACAAAAAGCACAAAATTAACTAAGATTACTCCCCGACAACGGTACCATAATTTGGTGTGCTGTCGTAGGTACCCAAAAATAAAACCTTACTCTTAAAATTATATGTAGTAGAGAGAGTAAGGATCGATCCCACGGAGAGTAACTAGTATAAATTTTATGCTATATGAACAAGGATCGGGGGAGAGATTTTTGAAAAGAAAATTTAAGAAGAGCTAAAGCAATTAAAGTATTAAAATCAATCAAGGAACAAATATTGGTCTCAGTGAACATTCACCGTTGGAAATCATAACATTTGATCATTGATGCAAGCATACATTGAATCATACTTTGAATATTTACCGTTGGAAGTATCTTTCTACTCTCTTAGGCTTAGTTAATTAGATACAAGCGACCTAATTAACTTTAATTACTAAATAATCTCAGACAAGCGCTAAAGATTTAATCTAGCAATTTTTTAAAGAACAAAGAGATCGATAAAGCAAAACAATACAAGCACAAGCGGTTGTATTTAATTTTGTCAGAAGCTTTTCCCCTAAGATCTAATAAAACAAAGCAGTTCATTAAATTTTGATTGCTTCACAAATTAGAAACATCAAACAATTACGAATTTGATATCTAATTTAGCGGTAGATCAAAATGAATAATAAACTAGTAGGCCTCCTAGTAATTAAACAAAACAATCATGAAAGTTGGCATATAAAAACATTCAATATTCAAAGTATAAAATCAAACATATAAAAAAAAATTCAATCTCACAAGTTTATTGATTCCAAGGCTTCCGTACACTTCGACCAACAAGACTTTTAGCCGCACATGTTCTTCAAAACTTCAAAAGAAAAGTTGGAGAAGAAGAAGAAGAGTTGTGTTCTGTCTTTCTTCTCATGATTTCTACCCCTTTTATACACCATAAATTAGTTGTTTCAAGCCCACAATATCTCCCCACATATCCTCTAAAAGTTAAAACTTCTAAAACCAAATAGAATAAGTCATAGAACAAGTAGGAACATGGTTATTTTGGTTCCTATTTTTGTTGACAGTATCTTTGACCCAACTTCAAGTCTGATTTCGTCCATGATGCAGCTTGATTTACGAAAAACACAAAATATAAAAGTTGTAGCCCTATGTCTTAGCTTTCCAAAACTTTTTGAATCACCTCTATTTCTTTTCGGATGAGAAAGTTATGCCCATTGTGGTGAAAGGTGTCAAAACTGTCCAGAATTGCATTTTTGCTCCATTTTGTACATAGTGTCTCCAAATTCATCCTACAACAAAATATAAATATAATGAGTACCTATAGTCATAAAATGAGCATAAAATGATGAACATTAAGGGAAAAAAGTATAACATTTTATGTTCTCATCAATAGTCAATAAACCTATACCCCATATGTTAATTACATGTATATATTTACCTATATCTAACCTCACCACTCAAACTCAAAAACAACACACATGTACATATCTGGGACTCATTGATACAAATATATCTTATCTAATACACACTCAAACTCACACACACACAGCTCAATATTTACTAACACGTGCTTACCCCTCACTCATGTGACACTCCCTATACAAACACAAGCACAAACACACACAAACACACACACACACACACACACACACACACACACACACACATGTCCAAACCCCTAACTCACTCATGTGCCACTTCAAAGTTTCTATGGCATATACCGATATTTCTTCTATTCACCACAAAATCCCAACCATAGCCATTGCCTAAAACCCAACTGTACAAGTTCTCACTCACTCAAAAATATATGAATTTCCAAGTGCCTAAAAACTAAAAAGTACAAGGGGATCCCCTGCTGCATTGTGCAGCAGGGCAATTGCTGCTACTTGCCTACCCTGCTAATGCTGCTGCTACATGCTGTAAATATTGCTGTATATTGCTGCTGCTGCTGCTGCTGCAATGCCCTGCAATTGCTATATGCTACCTGCTGCTGCTCTGTGGCTTTGCATTGTTGTTGTTCTACAAGGCTATAATACAGTACAACAGAGCAAAGCCAGGCCTGACCACTCATCCTATATCAACCTCTAACACTCTAGGATACATTAAGTATCCTATCTAACATATTGATACTAACATATTTCTGACACTAGCTAACAACATACTAACATATCTAACACGAACTAAATGTCTGACCTCAAACTTGTCACTAACCTATATTCTAACATTCTAATTCACATCAGATACATCAATATATTGACACCAACTAAACCTATTCCTCTGATACATCTGAGACACACTTAGGATACACCAAGATATCTAAACTTATACAAACAACACTTTAACTCTCACACATATCCTAATCTTGGATACTCGACTGAATTCTAACATCAAGTCCCTATAATTCCTAACTGACAACACTCTAGAATACCTATAGGATACATATCACTGAGCAACCATACATCCCTCACTATGGCAGTAAACAATTTGCCTTGCTACCAACATCCCCACCTCAATAACTGACACTCACTATAGATACAAAACATTAAATATGTATAGGGATTTAATATAGGAAGAGAGGGACTGGGTTTGAGGATACAAGACTGAATCTTAATGCAAGGTGAATAAAACATATAAGAGAGTGTCCCATACAAGTCATAACATTCCCATAGAGGTATTGGTCTTCCAAGCAATTAGTGGACTGGGCAATACGGGGGGTTAAATGGGACTGAACCAAATCTGACATCAAGATAAGACTAATACATCTACAATTTATTGATACATTTACCATCCTTTCTCTCATCCACTGATACACTAATGCCCTTACCTTAGCTATTATTTAAAGACTATAGGATTTAGACTATACTAGTAGGGTCTAAACAATAGTGATAGGGTCTGTAATGTTTAAGTGGACAGACACATATAGATAATGGGATAACACTAAAGTATCTGAACACAATATAGAATAAGGAGAACTGAATAATATGGTTCAGAAGGACTGAACTATACTAGAGATGCTGGAAAACCTCTAAGGGTCTTAACAAGGTTCAAATATGGGACATTTCTATGGTACAACACTAACTGATACTCAAATCTCAAATGTGAATGGTATAAAAGGGAAGGTAATTTGATCATTCAAAGGAATGAACATCATGAGTAGGCTCGACTGAATCAACTCTGACACTAACCAACATTGGACATCCTAACTTAGGATACCAACTACCCATCTCTGATACCTCAAATCCTTACTCTGAAATAACTCAATTCTCTGAAACTAAACTTAATTATCTGAACTAAACTCAATACTGATACCCCAACCTCTCATGTTAACACCTATAACTTACAATACTAACATATATATATATATATATATATATATATATATATATAGTACTACATATCTGATACAACACTAACCCATACTCCAACTGCCACCTAATGCCAACTAAAACTGAGACAAAACTAATGGCCAAGATGCTCACTGCCCATACGGCCAACCCCTGTTGCTCTGTAACAGAGCTAAAATCGAGCCCTCATACCTCACTCACAAGTAATGGCCAAGTGACCAAATACCTGTAAATGCCCTACAGTATGCCAAGAGCTACTGCAATACAATGGCCTAAGGCCAACTGCTACTACAGTCACTGCATACTCTTACTCACTCACTCACTACAACCATGGCCAAGAGCCAACTTCTCAACAATACAGGGCAAGACAACTAGTGTAGGACAACACATTGGGTCTGTGTAACACCCACTTTTCTAAAATGAGGATAATTTTGAACCTTTGTAAAAGTTTATTATTTAATAATAGGATTTATGATTTATGGGGATTTTTAATTAATTTAATACTATTTATAATTGGTGAATTATAATTTTGATGTGTTAGCTAGTGAACCTTAGAACTGTGTCACTACCACATTTCTAGTTTGAGAGTATTTTTGTCATTTTTAAGGTTATTTGAATTTATTATAATTTATTTGAATTTATGGGAATTTTTAGGATTTATTTTGGAATTATTTGAATGATGGTTGACTAGGTTGACTTTGACTAGCATTGACTTTGGTAGACTAAACTAGAAGCTAACCCTAGTTGTGTTTGGACTTGGTTAGGTCATGTAACCCTAGTTAGACTAGAGTTAACCCATGGTTAGTCATTAGACTCAAGTTAACCATAGAATAGATAAGTCATAAGTCATGACTTATGGTTTTGCACCATTGATTTTAACTAAGCCCAAAGCCCATTAGCTATTGCCAAACCCTAACCCTAACCTTGCATGGTCGGCCAGCCCACCCAGGGAATCCCCCCTATAAATACTCTCCTCCATTTAGGGCTAGCCTCTTTTAGGAAAGAACAAGTTTAAGGAAGAGGTATTTTTCCAACTTTATTAATTCATAGAAATTCTATTTTAATTCATTTTTCCCTCAAATCAATTGTATTAGATTCTAAATCACCTATACTTGCTGTTCATGGTGTTAAATCTTAGTTTGTGGACAATTTGGAGCTATTTGCTAGCAAGGAGAACCCCCCCTCTATTGAAGCTTTCCTTGTATTTGGACACCAATAGGTAAAACTATCTAAACTCCATTAAAAATCTAGTTTCTTTGTATATTTGGAAAGCCCTAGGTCTACCCTAACTATAGGTATACCTAAACCTAGGTTTCGTGTCCATTTCGTGTCCTAAATGGACATGTATCAGTCCCTACATGTAAGTGTTTGATGAAATGCCCCAAAGGGCATTTCGATTTGATTTTTAAAAAAATGTTTGAATAGGAATTTAGATCTTGGTGTGGGTTGATGTTTTCCAGTGGTCTAAGTTTGAATTCGTGTCGTGTCGTGTCGGGATCTGGATACGAACACGCACGTTCAGCCCGTGAGCAGCGTCCTGCTACTCGGGGTAAATTTCTCGTTGGATACGCCACGTGGACACGTGATTCTTTGAGAACACATTAGGGCAGTATATGACACGACACTCCCCAAGTGGTACGACCCCTCGTATCGTGTCGAGGGAGCACGAGCTCGTGTATCAATTTTGTACTGTACTAGCTCACGCGTTCAGTCGTCGCTGATACGGTTTGATTACTCGGACACGGGAACACATGGGTGCAAATCAGGATGACATGTAGGTAGCCTAACACCTGGCGAACACGTGGGTGTGTGCACGAGACACGAAGTATCCTGTGTCAAGTGCTGGACACGCCTACACTCGTGCATGATACAGTGTCTGTATGAATGTTCTGTGTGTCTATTTTGGGTCATTTCTTGTTGGACACGTCGTGTCACATTATGGTGGACACGGGACACTTTCTGAGACACGTGCACACCCAATATTAGGTTTACCAACCATTTATAGTTCATGTTAGTTTGGTTTTATACATATAATCCTATTTACTTTTCTGATACTCAAGTATCAGTCCATGTTCAGTAATTTTTCTAGTTTTTAAATACCTGAATTTGGCAGTCTAAATTAACCTGTTTAATGCTTCTACTTATATGTTTCATATCCTAATATAGTTCTCCTATGATTAATCTACTTGTATGTCAAGTTTGGGGTGATTTGGTGTTTGCTTGGGTTTCGAAATTGGGTTTGAATATATGGGATTGGAATTTGTAATATGAATTGGTTTCCTTTCCTTTCCTTCACTGCCACAGTGCACTTAACACCTCACTCACCAACACACACTGTTCAGTGAAACCCTCTTCATTCATTTTCCTGTCACACTATATGCCTTGACACTATTGGTATCACATTGACACTCATCCTATTTCATATAAAACCCTATGACATGTGACACTCAAAAACCCTTTCATGAATATACATGTACATCCTACACACACACTCTCTCATGTATACACACACATCCTACACACACACCAACTGTCCAGAAATGGACTGCCCCCTCATATCACTCTATGTACACATATCTGACACTTGACACTCACAACACACTTTGCCACACTCTACTCTAACTCATTCCTTTTACACTTGTTCTCATTTCACATGTACACACACATTGTCACTCTCTTCACTCTCTATCTCTCTATGCACATACATCTATATAAAGTATATGTAGTGTAGTGTAGTGTAATGTAATGTAATGTATATATACATATGTATATAGGCTTAGTATATGTATAGTGTATATATGTCTAACTATATGATATGGATGATGTGTGTACTGTGTGGATATATGTGTATAAATATGTGTGTTGGCTTGATTTAGGCTTGGACAACCATGAAGTGGTGTGTACTAGCTAGTGTAGGCTTGTGTGACCTAGTAAAGACTAATGTGGACTAAGTTAGACCTAGAATAACTCGTTTGACCTAATTTAGATTGTTAGACCTAGTTTGACCTAGTTTGACTTCTAGGGTTGACCAGAGTTGACCAAGAGTTGACCTTGGCCTAGATTGATCTAGATTCATTTAGAATGTATTAAATTGCATCTTGTTATCATTGTAGACTTGTTGTGACTTGTGCTGTTCTGATTAGGAGCCAGACACCTCTTCTCGGACAGTACATTTCATCCGGACACTCAGATCCAGGCAAGTACATTCTCTGATCATTTCATATCATATTTAGAATTATTTTCCTGCTTTAAATTACTTTACTTGATATTGTCTCGTTGGTCACACGGATTAGTACTATATGGATCCCTTCTTGAGATGTTATCCTTCAAGAGCATCGGATATTACATGTTCTGTGCGTTTCACTTACAATGTGTATCACTATGCTTTATGGTTCATTGATCACTTGTGACATGTACTCTCATGATCATAGAGTCTCCTTGAATCTCTCATTTATGGGCATTCCTAGAATCACCCATTTATGGGCATACCATGTATCACCCCTTGTGGGCCATTGCATAGAATCATAACATAACCTGGCTGGATCCTTGTGTATTTATTAGGGGTACGGGGGAGTAGAAGTAGACATGTGAATAATATCCAAGTAGTGTAGCATCAGAATCTTTCCATAGTATAGCATCAGAATCTCCTATGCCATTTACATGTCTATATTGTACTCTGACTCACTAGCCACTGTTAGTCTCTATTTATAGTAGATATTTCTATTACAGTTCTCTCCCTATTTACATACTGTATTTCCTTCAGTTCATGTATCTTACTTTACTGTATGATTATATTTTCTAACCTGCTATGATCTGTTGAGATGTATTGTGCTCGCTCTTGTCCTGACTGGACCTGTTAAAAATATTACAGAGGACGAGGAGGAGGCCTGTGTGGATACCTTCTACGGGACAGCCCTAGACGACACTTGTGAGCTGGACTCTCAGGAGGACCCAGCTCTAGCTGATGACTTTACCCCTACTGCCTAGACTAGCTTAGTTAGGCTTTATCTTACTTATGTTGTCTTGAGACTAGTTTTAGTTAGACTTTATTTCTGTCTTGAGATCTGGGTTGTTTATATTCTTTTTCATATTCGGTAGTTGAGACATGTATTTCTGGATATTTGCTGAGATGTTATCTTAGACTCTTCTGATCATCTATATTTCCTTGAGTTATATATCATTTCGTGCTTCTTCTTCCTTAGTTGTGATTGAGTTTACATTCTGCTATGTCATCCCCATTCGGGTAGTATAAACTGCTTAGATTTATATTGTTAGATATTGTGACCTAGGACAGCGTTCTACCGCCGACACTACGGCATAGGCTGGACGTACCCACGTCTCGTGCCCTTACTCTAGGGTACGGGTCGTGACACGTTTTAGTGGTGGCCCATGCAGGTCTAGACTAGAAGTGTAGTGGTATTCGAACCCGAGTATCACTACAGCCTGCAGTAGGATATAGGATATTAGTTTTCCAGGTACTCATTCATATTAGAAAAAACTCTTTTATTGCCATCTGAATCCTTATTGTCAACTGATTCTTTTGAATTTTAACTGTCCGCCTTTGTTATATCGCTTCTTTCTCAGAAATTGATACTCTTGTTGGTCTGTCTTCAGGATGGTGGAGACATGGTCGCAGCATACCATTCATGGGGATGCTATAGAGGGGACTGCTACCTCTCAGCCAGTTCAGCAGGGACAGGAGACTGCAGCTCCTGCCTCCTCTGCTCGTATTAGGGCTTCAGCAGCAGCAGCAGGGGGTATGCCTCCACCAGCTAGGAGGCAGGATCCAGTCATCCCAGAGATACAGTTCCAGCAGCCGCCGCCTACAGGATACGTGGATGCGGCACAGATGTTCGCCTATTTTTAGCAGTTTATGGACCGACAGCAGGCCCGACAGGACAGGGGCATAGAGTTGGCCCTTACGACAGTCGCAGCTCGACCAGTGGTTCAGCAGTCGAGGACACCGGGGATAGAGCAGTTCCAGAAGATGAGCCCCAGAGACTTTCTGAAGACGGAGGGGATTCTATATGCTGATGAATAGATCGAGCATATAGAAGAGATCTTCTACCTGGTCCGGATACCAGCAGATCTCCAGATAGAGGCAACAGCTAGCCGGATGCGAGATCTTGCTCGTACCTGGTATCAGTCAGACCCAAGGTGGGGGTAGCTGGACAGACCTGGGAGGAGTTCAAGGGCTTCTTCAAGAAGTTCTTTCCAGATTCAGCGCTGCGAGCCTTGGAGTCGCAGTTCGAGAGCTTAGTTCAGGGGAGCCTGTCAGTAGAGGAGTACTATGGGGAGTTCGACCGCCTCGACATATTCGTAGAGGGCTTAAGCGAGACGGCGAAGGCCCAGAGGTTCCGGAAGGGTCTGGTCAAGGAAGTCAAGTCCTTGACCAAGGGCAACAGGGATGCCACTTTTGAGAAGATTTTGACGGGAGCCTTATTGGCTGAGGATGATCTTGAGCTTAGGCTCAAGAGGGGGCGAGACCCTGTTGGGGGCAGCAATAGCGGAGGCCAGGCTAAGAGGCCTCACTTTCAGCACCAACAGCCGAGACAGTTCCAGCCACAGCCGATCCAACAGAGACAGCAGCAGCAGCCGAGACAGCACCAGCAGGGCCAGAGACAGGTTATCACTTGTGCTTACTGTAAGAAGCCCGGGCATGTCTTCAATGAGTACCGGAAAAGGCTGGGCCAGTACTTAGTGTGTGGTTCAGCAGACCACCAGATGAGGGAGTATCGCATGGGACGAGCAGCTCAGGGAGCAGCAGTCAGAGCTCCAGCAGGCCAGCAGAGGGGACCAACCCTGCCGACACAGCAACAGAGGTTCGTCCAGCACGAGCAGCAGGCCAGGGGAGGCCAGTAGGGGCGAGCTTTCACTATGGTGGCCGAAGATGCAGAGGTGATAGGAGAGCTGATCGCAGGTTCGGTTCTTCTCGACTCCAGTCCAGCTTTTACATTATTCGATTCCGATGCTTCGTATAGCTTCATATCAGTATCGTTTGCGATTAGACACGAAATCATAGCTGAATCGTTGCCTAGGACTTACAAGATCACGACCGGGGGTGGCATTATCCTCGTGAGTGATGTTTGTAAGGGTCGGAGAGTTGTTCTGGGAGGCCGTGAGTTGGAGGTGAGCCTGCTCATAATGCCATTGCCGAACTACGATATAGTGCTCGGTATGGATTGGTTGAGCAGGCACCATGCCAGCATTGATTGTAGAGGGGGTAAAGTTCTTTTTAGAGTGCCAGGAGAGCTAGAGTTCGAGTACTCCAGACGTCAGGCGGAACAGAGCAGCAGAGTTTTCTGCGGAGTCTCGGTTGAGGAGCAGACGATTCCACACCCCTTGATAGCAGAGTATATAGATATTTTTCTAGAGGAATTGCCTGGATTGCCCCCAGACAGAGACATTGAGTTCTCGATAGACTTGGTTCCAGGAACGGAACCCATCTTTCAGCACGTCTATCGAATGAACAATAGAGAGTTGGTGGAGCTGAAGAAGCAGGTGGATGAGCTGCAGGACAAGGGCTTCATCCGTTCGAGTTCGTCGCCATGGGGTGCACCAGTATTGTTTGTGCCGAAGAAGTATGGGTCAGTACGGATGTGTATTGACAACAGGGTACTCAACAACCTCACGACCAAGAACAGATATCCACTGCCGTGGATCGACGATCTTTTTGACCAGTTGAGCGGAGTTAGGGTATTTTCCAAGATTGATCTGAGGTCAAGATATCACCAAGTAAAGGTGAAGAGGGAGAATATTTCCAAGACCGCTTTCAGGATGCGGTACGGGCACTTTGAGTTTTTGGTTATGCCGTTTGGGCTAACCAATACACCAGCAGTATTTATGAACCTAATGAACAAGGTGTTCCACCAGTACCTGGATCAGTTTATGGTGGTATTCATTGACGACATCTTGGTATATTCCAAGACTGAGGAGGAGCACGAGGAGCATTTAAGGATAGTGCTGGAGACTCTCGGGAAGGAACAACTTTATGGGAAGCTCTCCAAGTGTGAGTTCTTCTTGGACCGGGTTGACTTTTTAGGGCATGTGGTGACTGGAGATGGGATCTCAGTTGACCCCAAGAAGATCGTAGCAGTTGAGGCATGGGCATCGTCGACTTCAGTGGCAGAGATCAGGAGTTTCCTGGGGCTGGCAGGATATTATCGGAGATTTGTGCAGGATTTCTCCCGGGTTGCAGAGCCGTTGACTCGGTTGACCCGAAAGGATGCTGAGTTTGTTTGGTCAGAGGAGTGTCAGGCAGCTTTTGATGAGTTGAAGAAGCGGCTTACGATAACTCCAATTCTGACATTGCCTTCAGGATCAGGGGGATTCACTATTTATAGTGACGCTTCAGGGAAGGGGCTGGGTTGTGTCTTACCGCAGCACGGAAAGGTTATTGCCTATGCTTCCAGGCAGTTACATCCCCATGAGAAGAACTACCCTACCCACGACCTGGAGCTGGCAGCAGTGATATTTGCTCTGAAGTTGTGGAAGCACTATCTGTATGGTGAGAGGGTAGAGATTTTTACAGATCAACAAAGCTTGAAGTATGTGTTTACACAAAAAGAGCTCAACATGAGGTAGCATAGATGGCTAGAATTGATGAAGGACTTTGACATCCTACTTCAGTATCATACAGGAAAGGCCAACATGGTTGCCGATGCCTTGAGTAGGTATCCGACAGCCATGTGTTTGACCATGGACCGTCACTTGCTTGCTGATTTGGAGAGCCTGGGGATTGAGGTGATCGTGCCCGAAGTGTAGATGCAGATGTGGGGCATGCAGATTCAGTCAGACTTGGTGGAGATGATCAAGTCGACACAGTTTGAGGACGTTGCTCTGTGGTGTCTCCGAGAGCAGGTTCGAACAGAATTGCTGGATGGCGAGTTTTCTCTTGCAGAGGATGGTACCTTGAGGCATGGTTCCAGGTTATGGGTGCCCAGCGGAGATCTCAGGAAGCAGGTTTTGTAGGAGGTCCACAGATCTCAATACTCAATACACCCTGGTGCCAACAAGATGTACCGAGATCTGAGGGAGTATGTTTGGTGGTACGGGATGAAGCGGGAGGTAGCTCGCTTCGTAGCTAGGTGCTTGGTCTGTCAGCAGGTCAAGGCAGAGAGGCAGAGGCCCGGTGGATTATTGCAGCCATTGCCTATTCTCGAGTAAAAGTGGGAGCATATCACTATGGATTTCTTATCTGGATTGCCGCGTACACCAGGAGGAAAAGACGCGATTTGGGTCATCGTTGACAGGTTGACCAAATTGGCCCACTTCTTGCCATTCAAGGTGGGTACGTCTACAGAGAGGCTTGCAAAGATGTATATACTGCAGATAGTCAGAATTCATGGGGTTCCGGTCAGTACCGTCTCGGATCAGGATAGTCACTTTACTTCCCATTTCTGGAGGAGTCTGCAGACTAGCTTGGGCACTCAGCTCAAGTTTAGTACTGCATACCACCCCAAGACGGACGGACAGTCAGAAAGGACAATTCAGACACTTGAAGATATGCTGCGGACGTGCGTCTTGGACTTTGGAGGTTCCTGGAAGGATCATCAACATTTGGTAGAGTTTGCTTACAACAACAGTTTCCAGGCCAGCATTGAGATGTCACCTTTCGAGACTCTGTACGGGCGTAGGTGTCGTACACCCTTATCTTGGGATGATGTTGGTGAGCGAGCTTTACTGGGACCAGAGATGGTTGTTGACGCAGCCGAGAAGGTGAAGCTCATCAGTGTCACCCTTATTTCCCGTATTTCTCGTATTTCCCGTATTTCATATTTATACTCGTATCTGGATTTTGGCATGTATTTTTATTTTTCTCAACTTGTGGAATTTCGGTATATCTCGTATTTTAGATTTTGACATGGTTCGGTTTTAATTGGATTGGGTTGGTTTGGTTTGGTTTATTGTGTATTGGAACACCTTAGCCTATGCTCCACCCTCAACACACCACATCCCACCCTCTTTAAAACTCCAACTTTTTCTCTCTCCACATAAACCTCTATTAATTTCTTTTTCTTCTTCTTCTTCTTCCTCCACATAACTCTCCCACCCATAGGCAAGTGCACCTTGCCACCACATGAGAACCCTCTTTTATTTGTCCAATTGCTAGATTAGGACATGGTGATCAATATTAGAACTTAGCATTTTGTGATTTGGAGTCTCCATTATTCTAGATCTAAATTTTCCCTATTTTCGGTTTTGTATGGTTTTGATCTATTTTAGGTTGGATTTTATGGGTTTTGATGTTTCTATGTGGAAGAGAGTTCAATTCCACCCCGATTGGAACTTTGGAAATCCGGATTTCGAGTTCGGATGGCCAAGTTGTGATGCTCTGAAGTTTTGGAGCCATGAGAGCTTCTTCTCAGCCATGGAGAAGAAGACCCTTTCCTCTACGTGCGTGTTTTTACGCGTACGCAGCTCTCCTGCGTGCGTGCTTTTGTACGTACGCAGCCCCTCTGCTTGCGTGTTTTTACGCGTACACAGCTCTCCTGCGTGCGTGCTTTTGTGCGTACGCAACCCCTCTGCGTGCGTGTTTTTACGCGTACGCAGCTCTCCTGTGTGCGTGCTTTTCGCGTACGCCGCCCCTCTGCGTTCGTGACTTTTCTCGTACGCAGCTCTCCTGCGTGCGTGACTTTTCTCGTACGCAGCTCTCCTGCGTGCGTGAGTTTCTCGTATGCAGCTCCCTTGCGTGCATGACTTTTCGCGTACGCAGCTCTCCTACGTACGTGACTTTTCTCGTACGCAGCTCTCCTGCGTGCGTGACTTTTCGCGTACGCCGCTCTCCTGCGTGCGTGACTTTTCGCGTACGCAGCTCTACTATGTGCGTACTTTAGCTTCCCTGTGTGCGTGCTTTTGTGTGTACGCTGTGCGTGCCCTTGTGCGTACGCTGCACCCTGAACCCCCTTGCTTAACCCATTAGCTCTTGGGGTTTTGATCTTATTTCTTTAAGCTTGGCTCTTCTATAGCCCTGTATATTGATATTTTATTAGATATTTTACGCCTTTTGTCATAAACTTGATTTTACTTAATATGTTTGGAATGACTATTGTACATGGCATGATATGACAAGGAACTAGCATAACACGACAGTGACCCGTAGTGGTGCACTACTGACATGACCAACCTGACATGATAGTGGCCCGTCGTGGCGCACTCCTGACAAGTACCCTGACATGATTTATCTTAACGCTGTTGCGACGGCTACTTAACTTGACCTGCCTTGACACTGTGGATGGTTCTTCCTTGCTTGCTTGTTAAATCCACTTGTCCTGTCTTGCATCATGTCTAGGATGGGACTCCTGAGTACCACGGTCAGGAGTACCTACTAAAATGAATTAAGGTTAATAACTAGAATAACTCAGTAGTCATGAAGAGATGACACAGCTACAGGCAATCCCGTTACCTGGGCGCTCTTGGGATCTGTAGCCTGCCGTCGAGTAGGGCACATTTCCAGCACACCGTCGCGTGTTGCACCCTCTAAGTCACCTAAGGGTACATTTGTCTCCCAGGCGATGTATCCACCAGAATTCAACCCCTAATTTTTGACCTGGGTAACCTGGATGGTCTTCAGGGCTTGTGGCTGTGGAACAATCTCACTGCATCTTGTTAGTAATTAGGCCTGTGATAACCCTAGTTAGTTAAAGTAGTAAACCATAGTATATGCTTGGCCGTGATTGAATGAAGAGGTATAACCAGTTTAGCCATGTCTTGTACAAGCTTGCTTCCTGTCTTGATTTCTTACATTATTATCTTGCCGATAAATGGTAGGAAACCAAGTCCTGTTCAGATGAAGGGTTACAACCCCGGTCCTTGTTTGGTTTACGGGTTATAACCTGGCTATCGGAATAGTCCCATGGTTATCTCATCGTATATCATCCTGACATGTTTTTGTAAATTCTAGTTTTGACATTAGATTTTCTTGTGCTGATTGCTGGCTTTGTTCTTATTTCGTGGCCCCCTTGTGGCACTTGCTCTTTCTGGGGTTGACCCAGCTGGTTTTGTGTGGCCAGATTTCGGAGCAGCTCCCGAGGATCTACTAAGCTTCCAGCCCAATGGTGGCGACTAGAAGGAACCCGTGCTACGAGTGGGTTTTCTATTTTGTTTCGCTCACTCTATTGTAAAGTTATTCTTTTGAGGCGTTTAGCCGACGAGCACCTGTTAGCTCGATGCACTTTTACTTACTGTTTGCCTACGGGCTGTAAACATGATTTACAAATCCTAGGGTTGATCATGTACGACTAAACTCTTGCTAGTCCTAACATTTTGTAACGACTAGCTTCATGATCAGCTGATATGTAATATTTGGGACGCCTTTTATTATATATTTGGTGGTCAAATATCTTGTAATTATATTACTTGCTTGAGATTGAGACAATAGGCTTGACCTTTAGAGACTGTTGGCTTGTAGTAAACCCTCATATCTAGACAGCCGTGACCGTATAGTTGAGATGTATTCTATTTCAATATATGTAGCTGGCTATGTCTGCCCCCGCTCTCTAGTATTCTGGTTCTGGGGCGTGACATGGTTTAAGTGGTGGCCCATGCAGGTCTTGTCAATCAAGAAATATGAGGGTTTACCGAATAGATATCTCAATCAGTATTCGCCCTTGATCTCCGCCCGTATTTTCAAATCCCTGAAATTCTTGCCCTGATTACATGCTTGTATCATTGATCTGTCCTGGTCCTTCCTTATTGTTTTCCTGAGTCGTCTTCCTCAGCAGCATTGTACCTGACCCTGCTGATCAGCAAAGAGGAGCACCTCCCGTGGACCAGCAGCAACCCGGAGATCAAGCCCAGCATTTCGGAGTCGCATCCAGAGTTGTGCCTACTGGAGGAGAGTCACCAGTTCGGCCCGTCCAGCCCACAGAGCCAGATGATGGTACCTTAGTAGGCCTCATCAGAACTTTGATAGCTTCCCAGGATCGTCGAAGCGACGCCCTGCACCAGACAGTTCAAGATGCTTTGACTAGAGGCGGTCATCCAGGGAACCAGGCGGCAAACAGCTTCAAGCGATTGAACCCTCCTTTCTTCGACGGCAGCGAGGATGCGATTGCCGCGGATGCATGGCTTCAGGATACCGAGGTGATTCTGGAAGCAGCTAGGACACCTGAGAATGAGAAGGTGGCGGTGGTACGCCTGTAGTTGTTGGACTTGGCTCACAGTTGGTGGACAGCGCAATCCATGGGATTAGTGGCACCCATTGCTTGGGTAGTATTTAGAGAGAGATTCCAGACGAAGTATTTCGATGCTGTGGCTCAGTACGACTTGCAGACCAGATTTACCAACTTGAAGCAAGGAGGCAGAACGGTCGACAGTTACGCATCGGAGTTTTCTAGACTCAGTAGGTTTGCCCCCACCTTGGTGGCAACCGAGTTTGATAGGGCCCAACAGTTCCAGCAGGGACTACATTTAGAGATCTTGTTGGCGGTTGAGCAGTTCGAGCACCAGACGTTCGATGCAGTCTTGAGAGCAGCTAGGTGGCATGAGTACACCTCCCAGAGGATCGTGGATAGGACCGGAGGTAGGAAGCGGTCCCACAGTCAGATGCACCAATCATCAGCTCCAGCCCCGGCAGCTAGAGGATTGACCATTGGAACTCCGAGGCGGGCGGCCTCAGTAACGTCAGTTCAGCATTCGACCCCGACGTACCCGCAGCAGCAGAAGCAGAAGCAGACTTCCGCGATGGGATGTTCTCATTGCGGGAAGCCAGGGCATGTGGTGGCAGACTGTCGCAGGGTACAGGGATTGTGTCTGGCTTGTGGAGCAGCAGATCATAGGATAGGGGCTTGCCCGAATAGGGGTGGTTCATCAGCATCCAACCCTTCTAGCTCTTCGGTGAGAGGACCGGCCCCAGTACCAGTTCAGCAGCAGCAGTATCAGTCTTCGAGGCCCTTGCAGCCTCAGTCTCAGGCATTCCAGCAACAACACCCCCAGCAGTATGCACAAGCCCAAGCTCAGACCCAGAATAGGCAGAGAGGTTTCCAGCAGAGGGGACCAGCAGCCAGAGGACAAGGTCAGGCCATGATGATGGCTATGGAAGAAGAAGTTACACCAGGTGAGGTTGTGGCAGGTATTATTCTCGTCAACTCCTCTCCAGCGTCTGTATTATTTGATTCTGGTGCATCGCATTCATTTATGTCTGTACGATTCGTGACACAGATAGGATTGGAACCCGAGTCATTATCAGTGAGGCTCAATATTCTTACTGGTAATGGCCTTGTAGGAGTAGATCGAGTATTTTCCTCGTGTCAGATCGTAGTTAGCGGTAGGGAGTTCCCTGCTAGATTTATAGAGTTTTCTATGGCAGACTATAATGTAGTCCTAGGCATGGATTGGTTGAGGAACCAGTATGCTAGGATAGACTGCCATATTGGCAGAGTTGTCTTTAGTATCCTCGACGAGCCAGAGTTTTTATTTTCTAGAGGCGCAGTGGAGCCGTCTTTCCCAGCATTGCGGATGGCAGTAGCAGCAGTGCAGTTACCCCGGATAGTTGAAGAGTTTCCAGATGTCTTTCCGGAGGAGCTTCCAGGGATGCCGCCGGAACGGGAGATTGAGTTCACTATAGACTTGATTCCCGGGACAGCACCAGTATCTGAGCAAGTCTACAGGATGGCGCCTTCAGAGTTAAAAGTTTTGTACAAGATGATTGAAGAACTAAGGACCAAGGGATTCATCCGTGCAAGTGGATCGCCTTGGAGAGCCCTGATGCTTCTTGTTAAAAAGAAGGATGGTACGTCCAGGCTATGTGTTGATTATCGTACCTTAAACTCGGTGACAATCAAGAACAGATACCCTCTTCCGAGGATAGATGACTTGTTTGATCAACTCAGAGGGGCTTTAGTGTTCTCGAAGATCGACTTGCGATCGGGATACCACCAGATCAGAGTCAGAGAGCAGGATATCCCGAAGACATCATTCAGATCAAGATATGGACATTGGAAGTTCCTTGTTATGCCCTTTGGAGCGACCAATGCGCCGGCCGTATTCATGTACCTCATGAATCGTATTTTCATGCCTTACTTGGATCAATTTGTGATCGTGTTCCTAGATGACATCCTTGTCTACAGCAAGAGTGAAGCAGAGCATGAGCAGTATCTCAGAGTCATCCTCCAGACGCTTAGGGAGCATCAGTTGTATGCCAAGTTCAGTAAATGCGAGTTCTGGCTCGATCGCATTTCGTACTTGGGTTACATCATTACCCGAGGAGGAGTGGAAGTAGATCCCCAGAAGATTGTGGCTATCGAGTCATGGCCGGTACCCAGCTCAGTGGCAGAGGTTCGCAGCTTCCTTGGATTGGCCGGCTACTACCGACGGTTTGTTTTAGATTTCGCAAGGATTTCAGCGCCGATGACCCAGTTGACCCACAAGGATGTGCCGTTTGTTTGGACAGCAGAGTGTCAGGAATCATTTGAGAAGTTGAAGCAAGGTTTGATAACGGCTCCCATTCTCACCCTTCCAGATGGGACCGGGAGATTCACAGTTTATTACGATGCTTCAGGCAGAGGATTGGGGTGTGTCTTGATGCAGCATGAGAAGGTAATATCTTATGCGTCACGTCAACTACGTGATCATGAGAAGAATTACCCGATCTATGACTTGGAATTGGCGACGGTAGTGTTTGATTTGAAGTTGTGGAGACACTACTTGTACGGAGATAGAGTAGAGATCTTTACTGATCATAAGAGCCTGAAGTATGTTTTCACCCAGAAGGACCTTAATATGCGGCAGAGAAGATGGCTCGAGCTACTGGTGGACTATGATATGGATTTGCAGTATCATCCCGGGAAGGCCAACATTGTAGCAGATGTATTGAGCAGGAGAGCCGAAGTTTATCTCCTAACGGTGCAACCAGAATTATTGGAAGATCTTCAGAAGATGGGATTAAAGTGGTTCTTCCAACCAGCGTGGCATTGATGGCCAGCCTACAGGTTCAGTCCAGCATAGTTGAGAGAAGCCGGGTGGCGCAGTCAACAGATTCCAAGATCCAGCGACTCAGAGCAGAGTGTGAAGCAGGAAGGAGGCCAGAGTTATGTATCCATAAAGACGGTACACTTCGGCACGACACTCATCTTTGTGTACCCAGTGGAGATATCAGACGGGAAGTCATGGCAGAAGCCCACAGTTCATAATATTCTATTCATCCGGGTGGTACGAAGATGTACCGTGATATTCGTCAGCATTTCTGGTGGAATGGCATGAAGAGGAAGATAGCTCGGTTTGTCTCTCGGTGTTTGGTTTGCCAACAGGTTAAAGCTGAACATCAGAGGCCCGCTGGACTTCTTCAACCCTTACTGATCCCAGAATGGAAATGGGAACATATAACCATGGATTTCGTGACCGGATTGCCCAGATCTCCGGCCGGCAGAGATGCTATTTGGATAATTGTGGACAGGCTTACCAAGGTGGCACACTTTCTCCCATTCAGAGTTGGACAGTCGACGGCGCAGCTAGCAGAGATGTATCTCAGACTGATCGTCAGGCTTTACGGTGTGCCAGTCAGTATTACTTCGGACAGGGATTCAAGATTCACATCACGCTTTTAGCGCAGCTTGCAGAAGAGTTTAGGGACTCGCCTTCAATTCAGCTCAGCTTATCACCTGCAGACGGATGGTCAGTCAGAGTGCACAATCCAGACCCTTGAAGATATGTTGAGATCCTGTACCCTTGATTTCGGTGGTTCATGGAAGAATCATCTGCACCTGGTGGAATTCTCGTACAACAACAGTTATCAGGCCAGTATCTAGATGGCACCCTTCAAGGCTCTTTACGGCAGGAAATGTAGATCCCCGCTAGCATAGGAAGATGTCGGGGAGAGGCAGATGCTCGAACCCGAATTGATTTCCCAGACGGTTGAAGTGGTCAGGAAGGTCAGAGATCACCTCCGAGTTGCCCAGGACCGCCAACGCCATTGGGCCGATGCTCATCGGCGTCCCTTAGAATTTGCTGTCGGCGACCATGTATTCCTTAGGATCTCGCCTAACCGCGGCGTCATTCGCTTTGGCGTACGGAAAAAGCTTAGTCCTAGGTATATAGGGCCGTTCGATATTCTAGAGCGAGTAGGAGATGTATCCTATCGTCTCGCTCTTCCGTCGTCGCTAAGTGAGGTACATGATGTATTCCATGTGTCCCAATTACGACGGTATATTCCGGACCCGAGCCACATCCTAGACCATTCGGAATTGGTTGTTGGTACCAACCTTTCGTATGAGGAGAGGCCCGTGTCTATATTGGACCGGGGGGAAAAGATACTCAAGAACAAGACTATTAAATTAGTCCGTGTTGCTTGGGGTCATCACTCTCTAGGTGAGTCAACGTGGGAGCGTGAGGACGACATCCGATCGCGATATCCCTACCTGTTTGACTCGTGAGGTATAATATCTTTCTTATGCCTTACGTTTTCCCTTCCTTGCTTGCATTGTATGATTGTATGATTGAACTGCTTAGTGTAGCTTGCCTGTGCTTAGTATAACTTGTCGTGACAATCTCTAGCTCTTTGATTAAATTCCGAGGACGGAATTCTTTTAAGGTGGGTAGAGTTGTCACCCTTATTTCCCGTATTTCTCGTATTTCTTGTATTTCGTATTTATACTCGTATCTGGATTTTGGCATGTATTTTTATTTTTCTCAACTTGTGGAATTTTGGTATATCTCGTATTTCAGATTTTGACATGGTTCGGTTTTAATTGGATTGGGTTGGTTTGGTTTGATTTATTGTGTATTGGAACACCTTAGCCTATGCTCCACCCTCAATACACCACATCCCACCCTCTTTAAAACTCCACCAACTTTTTCTCTCTCCACATAAACCTCCATTAATTTCTTCTTCTTCTTCTTCTTCCTCCATATAAGTCTCCCAACCCATAGGCAAGTGCACCTTGCCACCACATGAGAACCCTCTTTTATTTGTCCAATTGCTAGATTAGGACATGGTGATCAATATTAGAACTTAGCATTTTATGATTTGGAGTCTCCATTGTTCTAGATCTAAGTTTTCCCTATTTTTGGTTTTGCATGGTTTTGATCTATTTTAGGTTGGATTTTATGGGTTTTGATGTTTCCATGTGGAAGAGAGTTCAATTCCACCCCGGTTGGAACTTTGGAAATCCGGATTTGGAGTTCGGATGGCCAAGTTGTGATGCTCTGAAGTTTTGGAGCCATGAGAGCTTCTTCTCAGCCATGGAGAAGAAGACCCTTTCCTCTGCGTGCGTGTTTTTATGCGTACGCAGCTCTCCTGCGTGCGTGCTTTTGTGCGTACGCAGCCCCTCTGCGTGCATGTTTTTACGCATACGCAGCTCTCCTGCGTGCGTGCTTTTGTGCGTACGCAGCCCCTCTGCGTGCGTGTTTTTACGCGTACGCAGCTCTCCTGCGTGTGTGCTTTTCGCGTATGTCGCCCCTCTGCGTGCGTGACTTTTCTCGTACGCAGCTCTCCTGCGTGCGTGACTTTTCTCGTACGCAGCTCTCCTGCGTGCGTGACTTTCTCGTACGCAGCAACCCTGCATGCGTCACTTTTCGCGTACGTAGCTCTCCTGCGTGCGTGACTTTTCTCGTATGCAGCTCTCCTGCGTGCGTGACTTTTTGCGTGCGTCGCTCTCCTGCGTGCGTGACTTTTCGCCTACGCAGCTCTCCTGCGTGCGTACTTTAGCTTCCCTGCGTGCGTGCTTTTGTGCGTACGTTGTGCGTGCCCTTGTGCGTACGCTGCACCCTGAACCCCCTTGCTTAACCCATTGGCTCTTGGAGTTTTGGTCTTATTTCTTTAAGCTTGGCTCTTCTAAAGCCCTGTATATTGATATTTTATTAGATATTTTACGCCTTTTGTCATAAACTTGATTTTACTTAATATGTTTGGAATGACTATTGTACATGGCATGGTATGACAAGAAACTAGCATAACACGACAGTGACCCATAGTGGTGCACTCCTGACATGACCAACCTGACATGATAGTGGTCCGTCATGGCGCACTCCTGACAAGTACCCTGACATGATTTATCTTAACGCTGTTGCGACGGCTACTTAACTTGACCTGCCTTGACACCGTGGGTGGTTCTTCCTTGCTTGCTTGTTAAATCCACTTATCCTGTCTTGCATCATGTCTAGGATAGGACTCCTGAGTACCACGGTCAGGAGTACCTACTAAAATGAATTAAGGTTAAAAACTAGAATAACTCAGTAGTCATGAAGAGATGACACAGCTACAGGCAATCCTGTTACCTGGGCGCTCTTGGGATCTGTAGCCTGCCGTCGAGTAGGGCACATTTCCAGCACACCGTCGCGTGTTGCACCCTCTAAGTCACCTAAGGGTACATTTGTCTCCCGGGCGATGTACCCACCAGAATTCAACCCCTAATTTTCGACCTGGTAACCTGGATGGTCTGCAGGGCTTGTGGCTGTGGAACAATCTCACTGCATCTTGTTAGTAATTAGGCCTGTGATAACCCTAGTTAGTTAAAGTAGTAAACCGTAGTATCTGCTTGGCCGTGATTGATTGAATGAGGTATAACCAGTTTAGCCATGTCTTGTGCAAGCTTGCTTCCTGTCTTGATTTCTTATATTATTATCTTGCCGATAAATGGTGAAAAACCAAGTCATGTTCAGATGAAGGGTTACAACCCCGGTCCTTGTTTGGTTTACGGGTTGTAACCTGGATATCGGAATAGTCCCATGGTTATCTCGTCGTATATCATCCTGACATGTTTTCGTAAATTCTAGTTTTGATATTAGATTTTCTTGTGCTGATTGCTGGTTTTGTTCTTATTTTGTGGCCCCCTTGTGGCACTTGCTCTTTCTGGGGTTGACCCAGCTGGTTTTGTGTGGCCAGATTTCGGAGCAGCTCCCGAGGATCTACCAAGCTTCCAGCCCAATGGTGGCGACTAGAAGGAACCCGAGCTACGAGTGGGTTTTCTATTTTGTTTCGCTCACTCTATTATAAAGTTATTCTTTTGAGGCATTTAGCCGACGAGCACCTGTTAGCTCGATGCACTTTTACTTACTGTCTGCCTACGGGCTGTAAACATGATTAACAAATCCTAGGGTTGATCATGTACGACTAAACTCTTACTAGTCCTAACATTTTGTAACGACTAGCTTCATGATCAGCTGATATGTAATATTTGGGATGCCTTTTATTGTATATTTGGTGGTCAAACATCTTGTAATTATATTACTTGCTTGAGATTGAGACAATAGGCTTGACCTTAAGAGACTGTTGGCTTGTAGTAAACCCTCATATCTAGACAGCCGTGACCGTATAGTTGAGATGTATTCTATTTCAATATACGTAGCTGGCTATGTCTGCCCCCGCTCTCCAGTATTCTGGTTCTGGGGCGTGACAATCAGGGACAGACTTCGCATGGCGCAGGACAGACATCGGCACTGGACCGATAGCCACCAGAGGCCGTTGGAGTTTGAGGTACAAATTAGAGTAGGATTAGATTTAGGGTTTGTGTTTATGATTTTGATCATGTTTGTTTATCATAATTAAATTGAGACCTTGCTTGTGATTAGGTTGGAGACCAGGTTTTCTTGAGGATATCTCCGACTCGTGGTATGATACGTTTTGGTGGAGGTGGGAAGCTTAGCCCGCGCTTCATCGGCCCCTTCTTTATCAGCGGAAGAGTCGGCGATATGGCTTATAGGCTAGACTTGCCACCTGCACTAGTGGGGGTCCACAACGTATTCTATGTATCACAGTTGAGATGGTACGTGGCTGATCCTAGCCATGTGCTCGATCATTCGGAGATTGAGGTTGGACCTTCTCTCAGCTATCCAGAGCAGCCAGTGGAGATACTGGATCGACGGGAGAAGGTTCTGAGGAAGCAAGTGATACCCTTGGTACGCGTCGCATGGAGGCATCATTCTCCAGGAGAGTCTACCTGGGAGCGGGAGGATGAGATGCGCGAGCGTTACCCTTATCTTTTTGGGCCTTGAGGTATACTTTCTATCCTTCTCATCAGTTGCATTTCGCCCTTCAATTTCGAGGACAAAATTCTTTTAAGGAGGATAGATTTGTCACTGCCATATTTCTAGTTTGAGAGTATTTTTGTCATTTTAAAGGTTATTTGAATTTATTATAATTTATTTGAATTTATGGGAATTTTTAGGAGTTATTTTGGAATTATTTGAATGATGGTTGACTAGGTTGACTTTGACTAGCATTGACTTTGGTAGACTAACCTAGAAGCTAACCCTAGTTGTGTTTGGACTTGGTTAGGTCATGTAACCATAGTTAGACTAGAGTTAACCCATGGTTAGTCATTAGACTCAAGTTAACCATAGAATAGATAAGTCATAAGTCATGACTTACGGTTTTGAACCAATGATTTTAACTAAGCCCAAAGCCCATTAGCTATTGCCAAACCCTAACCCTAACCTAGCATGGCCGGCCAGCCCACCTAGGGAATCCCCCCTATAAATACTCTCCTCCATTTAGGGCTAGCCTCTTTTAGGAAAGAACAAGTTTAAGGAAGAGGTATTTTTCCAACTTCATTAATTCATAGAAATTTTATTTTAATTCCTTTTTCCCTCAAATCAATTGTAAGATTCTAAATCACCTATACTTGCTGTTCATGGTGTTAAATCTCAGTTTGTGGACAATTTGGAGCTATTTGCTAGCAAGGAGAACCCCCTCTATTGAAGCTTTTCTTGTATTTGGACACCAATATGTAAAACTATCTAACCACCATTAAAAATCCACTTTCTTTGCATATTTGGAAAGCCCTAGGTCTACCCTAACTGTAGGTATACCTAAACCTAGGTTTCGTGTCCATTTTGAGTCCTAAATGGACACGTATCAGTCCCTACATGTAAGTGTTTGATGAAATGTCCCAAAGGGCATTTCGATTTGATTTTTGAAAAAATGTTTGAATAGGAATTTAGATCTATGTGTGGGTTGATGTTTTCCAGTGGTCTGAGTTTGAATTCGTGTCGTGTCGTGTCGGGATCTGGATATGAACACGCGCGTTCAGCCCGTGAGCAGTGTCCTGCTACTCGGGGTGAATTTCTCGTTGGACACGACACGTGGACACGTGATTCTTTGAGGACACGTTGGGACAGTGTCTGACACGATACTCCCCAAGTGGCATGACCCCTCGTGTCGTGTCAAGGGAGCACGAGCTCGTGCATCGATTTTGTACTGCACTGGCTCACGCGTTTAGTCGCCACTGATACGGTTTGATAACTCGGACACGGGGACACGTGGGTGCAAATCAGGGTGACACGTAGGTAGCCTAACACCTGGCGAACACGTGGGTGTGTGCATGAGACACGAAGTGTCCTGTGTCGAGTACTGGATACGCCTACACTCGTGCACGATGCAGTGTCTGTATGAATGTTCTGTGTGTCTGTTTTGGGTTATTTCGTGTTGGACACGTCGTGTCACATTGTGGTGGACACGAGACACTTTCTGAGACACGTGCACACCCTATATTAGGTTTACAACCATTTATAGTTTATTTTAGTTTAGTTTTATACATGTAATCCTATTTGCTTTTCTGATACTCAAGTATCAGTCCATGTTCAGTAATTTTTCCAGTTTTTAAATACCAAAATTTGGTAGTCTAAATTAACCTGTTTAATGCTTCTACTGATATGTTTTATATCCTAAAATAGTTCTTCTATGATTAATCTACTTGTATGTCAAGTTTGGGGTGATTTGGTGTTTGCTTGGGTTTCGAAATTGGGTTTGAATATATGGGATTGGAAGTTGTAATATGAATTGGTTTCCTTTCCTTTCCTTCACTGCCACAGTGCACTTAACACCTCACTCACCAACACACACTGTTCAGTGAAACCCCCTTCATTCAATTTCCTGTCACACTATATGCCTTGACACTATTGGTATCACATTGACACTCATCATATTTCATATAAAACCCTATGCCATGTGACACTCAAAAACCCTTTCATGAATATACATGTACATCCTACACACACACACTCTCATGTATACACACACATCCTACACACACACCAACTGTCCAAAAATGGACTGCCCCTTCAGATCACTCTATGTACACACATGTGACACTTGACACTCACAACACACTTTGCCACACTCTACTCTAACTCATTTCCTTTACACTTGTTCTCATTTCACATGTACACACACATTGTCACTCTCTTCACTCTCTACCTCTCTATGCACATACATCTATATAAAGTATATATAGTGTAGTGTAATGTAATGTAATGTATATATACATATGTATGTAGGCTTAGTATATGTATAGAGTATATATGCCTAACTATATGATATGGATGATGTGTGTACTATGTGGTTATATGTGTATAAATATGTGTGTTGGCTTGATTTAGGCTTGGACAGCCTTGAAGTGGTGTGTACTAGCTAGTGTAGGCTTGTGTGACCTAGTATAGACTAATGTGGACTAAGTTAGACCTAGAATAACTCGTTTGACCTAATTTAGATTGTTAGACCTAGTTTGACCATAGCTGACCTAGTTTGACTTCTAGGGTTGACCAGAGTTGACCTTGGCCTAGATTGACCTAGATTCATTTAAAATGCATTAAATTGCATCTTGTTATCATTGTAGACTTGTTGTGACTTGTGCTGTTCTGATTAGGAGCCAGACACCTCTCCTCAGATAGTACATTTCATCTGGACACTCAGATACCAGGCGAGTACATTCTCTGATCATTTCATATCCTATTTAGAATTATTTTCCTGCTTTAAATTACTTTACTTGATACTGTCACGTTGGTCACACGGATTAGTACTATATGGATCCCTTCTTGAGATGTTATCCTTCAGGAGCATCGGATATTATATGTTCTGTACGTTTCACTTACATTGTGTATCACTATGCTTCATGGTTCATTGATCACTTGTGACATGTACTCTCATGATCACAGAGTCTCCTTGAATCTCCCATTTATGGGCATTCCTAGAATCACCCATTTATGGGCATACCATGTATCACCCCTTGTGGGCCATTGCATGGAATCTTAACATAGCCTGGCTGGATCCTTGTGTATTGATTGGGGGTACGGGGGAGTAGAAGTAGACATGTGAATAATATCCAAGTAGTGTAGCATCAGAATCTTTCCGTAGTGTAGCATCAGAATCTCTTATGCCATTTACATGTCTATATTGTACTTTGACTCACTAGCCACTATTAGTCTCTATTTATAGTAGATATTTCTATTACAGTTCTCTCTCTATTTACATACTGTTTTTCCTTCAGTTCATGTATCTTAATTTACTGCATGATTATATTTTCTAACCTGCTATGATCTGTTGAGATGTATTGTGCTCGCTCCTGTCCTGACTGGACCTGTTGAAAATATTACAGAGGACGAGGAGGAGGCCTATGTGGATACCTTCCACGGGGCAGCCCTAGACGACACTTGTGAGCTGGACTCTCATGAGGACCCAGCTCTAGCTGATGACTTTACCCCTACTGCCTAGACTAGCTTAGTTAGGCTTTATCTTACTTATGTTGTCTTGAGACTAGTTTTAGTTAGACTTTATTTCTGTCTAGAGATCTGGGTTGTTTATATTCTTTCATATTCAGTAGTTGAGACTTGTATTTCTGGATATTTGCTGAGATATTATCTTAGACTCTTCTGATCATCTGTATTTCCTTGAGTTCTATATCATATCAGGCTCCTTCTTCCTTAGTTGTGATTGAGTTTACATTCTGCTATGTCACCCCCATTCGGGGAGTATAAATGTCACGCCCCAGTACCGGAATACTGAGACGGACTAGGCCAGCTACACCGTATGAGGTATATAAATGTCATACGGCGATCGTGGCTGTCAAGAGACTAGGGGGGTGCATGCTACAATCAGGTCTCCTATTGTCCCACAGAGCATCTATGTCTCAATCAATCAAAACAAGAAGCAGTAAATAATGATCATATAAGACAAAGCAGTAAGGCGTCCCCGACGCTTCATCAAAATGATTCATGAGTCTAGCTTTACAAAATAATGAGCTAGTACCGAGAGTCAATAGTATATAACTGTAGTCAGCTGCAGTCTGATTTAATTATAATTATGTAAAAGGAAACTAAATGTCCAGAACTGTCGGCTAAACAGGTGCCGGTGGCTAAACGCCAAGTACAAAATAGAAGATATCAGAGCAGTGAAGAAGAAACCCACTCATGGTCCCTGGCGCCCATACTCCTGGTGTGCACCATTGTTTGGGTGGAAGGCTGGATCCTCTGGAGCTGCTACGAGATCTGGCCAAACAAAACCAGTGGGGTCAGGCCCCGAATAGCAAGTACCACAAGGGAGCACAAAAGAGTGAGATAAATCTAATGAGTTAAATAAGACCTGATTCATGAGTTATAGGCTTATACCATATCATCGAGACAATACGACACCCTTACAACCAAACAAGGACAAACGGTGCCGATATCGTGCCGAGATAAGATATATCCTATAACCATGGGCAGGTAAAAAGGGTCTTCTGGTCGCGACTTCGGTCCATAGCCTATCGCAGCACAATAGCCCAACCCAACAACCAAATAAGGACATGGGTTGGACCACGCACCACGATAGTCCATGTTCCTCGGTAGCTAACAGAAGAAAACATATCACAAACAAGTCAGCTTATAATCGGCCAATCAATCCTACGGCTTTCTATGATTTGGCTGGATTATCTCAGTAATGCAATATAGGAATCCTCAGATCGTGTCAACCCAGCAGGGCTAGCCAATGCCGTATCATATACATATACATATAGCACTTTAATTATGCACCGGTCCCTCGTAAGGCCACCGTGCTAAAACATATAACACGTAGCACACAGGTGTCGGATATAGTCATCCACTATAGGCAGATTAAACTGTATCCGTGGCGGCCAACCCGACTCGTCAGGACGGGACCCGGGGGTGGCTAGTATGGCACGATCTCGGGATTCCGTTCCCACCCAATGCATCTACCAAATTAAGTTGCTTAGATTAACCCTATCTTGATAATGGAATTATATGTCGTGGTCACATGGTCATCTTCCTATATGTCGTACCATAGTACGTGTACCCTAAGTATGAATCCACATCGGCCCGATCTAGATCCATGCTTAGTGTAATGCTTCAAACAACAATCAACATACCACGACACTATTACTGACCAATTACTATGACTATGCTGGAAGGTACACCTGTATTGACAAATAATACGAATGATCACTTGGCAGGTAGAGTCACACCTCAGTGCACTCGTTAAATAGCACCGCAGTGCATACTAATATTGTATCTCAATACACACTTAGAACATGTACCAGCACGTATACAGGTAATCAGATCAGGAACACGGTCAAGTCAGAAAGTCACGTGGACCCCTCGTGACATAAAAGTCACATGTGAATTCAGGTTAAAGTGAGACATGAGGACCCTTGAAGCTAATACAAAGATCTACAACTTTCATATTTTGAGTTTTTCAAGATTCTAGCTACAAAACAACTTAAACAGGCAAAAACAGTGAAATAGAGCAATTCTGGCGCATGGAATTCCTGCACCATCGGCGCATGGGATTCCTGCACAATCGCCGTATGGGATTCCTGCACCATCGGCGCATGGGATTCCTGCACAATCGGCACATGGGATTCCTGCACCATCGGCGCATGGGATTCCTGCACAATCGGCGCATGGGATTCCTGTACCATCGGTGCATGGGATTCCTGCACAATCGGCGCATGAGATGCATTGCCGGGACTTCACAGCGCATGGCCTCCCGGCGTATGGCCTTCCGACGTATGGCCTTCCGGGCGCATGGGGGTCATCGTCCCTAAACAGCAAGTTCAGCCATGAAAGTTCCGAAAACTTGCCATGGCCATAACTTCCTCATCCGAAGTCGAAATCAAGCGAAACAAAAGCCAAAACTGAATGAAATTGAATTCTCTACAACATAGAACCATTAGTTTTCGAAAACAACCAAGTTTGATAGATCAAAACCATGGAAATCCATAAAACCCTAGTTATAGAAACTTAGATCTACACCAAACTAGCCATTAAAATCAAAAACTCCAAGAACTAAACTTGTAGAGAATGAAGAGAAGAACAATATAGACAAATAATATCTAAAAAAAATCAAGAAATGAAAAATGCAAGAATCTCTCCATTTGGTGCAAGATGTACTTGCCTATTGGTTGGGAGGAAAAGAAATGAAAAGAGTGAATGATGAGAGAGAGTGAGGAAGAGAATATATATAGGGGTTGGGTTGACTCAAAGAAACCCTAATCTTAAGCATGCTCTAATCATGTGACTAATGACATGTTAAGGCTACATGATACAACTAATTAAATTAAATAAATAAAATCCTAACCACAACACGGTTCAGAAATCTTATCATCGAAATAGTGAACCACGCCTACAACCAAACAAGGACGGGGTGGCGCACTAATCCACGACGAGATACTGTCCCGTGCCATGGCTAGTTACAAATACATGATACATACAATAAAGATACAGGCGCCAGATACCATATACATGAAAAATCAAAAATTTAAGTATTTCGGGAATGGGGAGTGACATCTCTACCCTCCTTAGAAAAATTTCGTCCTCGGAATTTCGATAAGTCTAGTCGAGCGCGCTCTCAGATCACGAAATACACTCATGACATATAGCAAGCACAATTATCAAACAACACATGGCACATAAATAGTTTAAGAAAGCAAGAATAATTAAGTAAGAGCACAAACACTAATCATATCCTAGAAAGAAATGATCGGAGACATACGAATAAAATATGCCTCTCAAGTCAGGTAGGAATTCGTCCTCGCGGTCCTATACTGACACCCAAAGTGGACAAGGGTCACGCTTGTGATAAGTCGGTACCAATGACTAAATCAAGAACGAGACTCTGCCCAGGACGTACTCTCGTAATCACGTATCACATGATACAAGAGCAGATGAGTGAGACGAGAAAGTCACCTTCACTCTTCGAATATAAAACTCAAGGAATTATAATAAATAATACTCAAAACTTACCCAAAATCTGACCGCCTTCAGCCAACCTCTGCTCTAATACTCCAAATTCTTTCTGCCTTTGTCCCTACCTTCCCTGGCCCGACTGTTGTGGCCTCTGCTGTCCAACCTGATGCGGTCCTACCTGATGTTGCGCTTGTCGGTACATCTGAGCTTGCGTCAGTAATGGGCGCTGGGCTAGTGGCCTCACTGCTAGTGCTGGCCCTTGATACGGTGCTACCTCTGGAGCTGGCAACGCCGAAAACTGTTGAGCTGGCCCTCCTGGCCTCTGCATCATATGACAATTAGCAATCCTATGGTCTGGACTGCCATACCTCAAGCATAATCTATTAGCTGAACGACACACATCCCTAGTGTGCCCTTCCTTACCACAGTAAGTACAACCCACTGGTGCTTTCTGACGTTGCTGTTGGTTCCTCTGTTGCTGTTGTCGAACTGGTACAGTCACAATTGTCGTGACTGGTGCTGTATCACGAATATGGATGCCAGGTGCTGGTGCTGACGTCCGAGGTACTGCTCCTCCCCTAAGACTTTGTGTATGAGACCCCTTCTGGCCCCCAGTCCTTGTTGATAACCTTTAAATAGTAAGCTCGTGCCTCCGAGCCGCCGTCAATACTGCATCGAATGTTTGGTAGTCGTGCCCCTCAACCAGCTACAAAATCTCTAGGTGAAGTCCCTGCTGGAACCTCATTGCTCTTTCTGGCTCTGTCGCCACCATCATCCGAGCAAACCTACTTAACCTGCAGAACTCCGCTGCATAACCATCCACCGTCTTACCAGCCTGCTTGAGACAGATAAACCTCTGCTGTAGCTCATACCGTACTACCACGCCAAAGTACTTGGCCTTGAATCTGGTACTGAAGCTATCCCAGGGAACAGGATGCCTCATTCCAACCTCTTCCGATGCCTACCAATCGCGGGCGAGATCCTGAAGCAATAATCTGACTTGGTCAACCTTCTCTTCTGCTGGAACCTTTATTGCGGTCAATATGGCCTCTGTATCCTGAAGCTAAGCATCTGCCATAATGGCATCCTCCGTGCCGTCAAAATATCTCGGGTTAAGTCGACAAAACCTTCCGGACGCTCCTGAATCATTCCTGACACTTCTCTCAAGGGCTAATTGCAACCCCTGATTCTGTAGCACATTTTGTTCTTGCTATCGGGTTTGTTATTGCTGTTGGGCTGCCATCTGGCATTGCTGGGTATCCAATAACCCTCTGATAATCTACAATAGTACCGGCGTGTCTAGTGCTACTGGCACTACCGGCATCACTGGAGGCACGGGACCCTCTGGCCTCTGTGGCCTAACTGGCTCATGCTCGGTAACATTCTCGATGGGAACCTGTCCAGGTAGAGGGGCTACCCCTTGCTGATCTCCAACTGGTCCCTGATCTACTAAATTCTCTCCCATGTCGGCTCCTCCAATATTCGAGAATGATGTGACCCTAAAGGAAAGGATACAAGGTATCAAAAGACAGGACGGGAAAGAGTCGAGGATGACAATCAAGTTAGCAATCAAGGTGGAGGAAAGAGAAAATGAATCAGGAGATCAAGGGGAACATGTTTTGATTGAGACTCCTATAATCGCAACACCCCACAAGTCTGAAAACAGACCTGCATGGGCCACCACTAAAACCTTGTCACAACCCAGTACCGGAATACTTAGACGGACTAGGCCAGCTACACCGTATGAGGTATATAAACGTCATACGGCGATCGTGGCTGTCATGAGACTAGGGGGTGCATGCTACAATCAGGTCTTCTATGGTCCCACAGAGCATCTATGTCTCAATCAATCAAAACGAGAAGCAGTAAATAATGATCATATAAGACAAAATAGTAAGGCATCCCCGACGCTTCATCAAAATGATTCATGAGTCTAGCTTTACAAAATAATGAGCTAGTACCGAGAGTCAATAGTACATAACTGTAGTCAGCTGCAGTCTGATTTAATTACAATTATGTAAAAGGAAACTAAATATCCAGAACTGCCGGCTAAACAGGTGCCGGTGGCTAAACGCCAAGTACAAAATAGAAGATATCAGAGCAGTGAAGAAGAAACCCACTCATGGTCCCTGGCACCCATACTCCTGGTGTGCACCATTGTTCGGGTGGAAGGCTGGATCCTCTAGAGCTGCTACGAGATCTGGCCAAACAAAACCAGCGGGGTCGGGCCCCGAATAGCAAGTACCACAAGGGAGCACAAAAGAGTGAGATAAATCTAATGAGTTAAATAAGACCTAATTCATGAGTTATAGGCTTATACCATATCATCGAGTTAATACGATACCCTTACAACCAAACAAGGACAAACGGTGCCTGTATCGTGCCGAGATAAGATATATCCTATAACCATGGGCAGGTGAAAAGGGTCTTCTGGTCGCGACTTCGGTCCATAGCCTATCCAAGCACAATGCCCAACCCAACAACCAAACAAGGACATGGGTTGGACCACGCACCACGATAGTCCATGTTCTTCGGTAGCTAACAGAAGAAAACATATCACAAACAAGTCATCTTACAATCGGCCAATCAATCCTACTGCTTTCTATGATTTGGCTGGATTATCCCAGTAATGCAATATAGGAATCCTCAGTTCATGTCAACCCAGCTGGGCTAGCCAATGTCGTATCATTTACATATACATATAGCACTTTAATTATGCACCGGTCCCTCGTAAGGCCACCGTGCTAAAACATATAACACATAGCACGCAGGAGTCGGATATAGTCATCCACTATAGGCAGATTAAACTGTATCCGTGGCGGCCAACCCGACACGTCAGGACGGGACCCGGGGGTGGCTAGTATGGCACGATCTCGGGATTCCGTTCCCACCCAATGCATCTACCAAATTAAGTTGCTTAGATTAAACCTATCTTGATAATGGAATTACATGTCGTGGTCATATGGTCATCCTCCTATATGTCGTACCATAGTACGTGTACCCTAAGTATGAATCCACATCGACCCGATCTAGATCCATGTTTAGTGTAATGCTTCTAACAACAATCAACATACCACGACACTATTACTGACCAATTACCTTGACTGTGCTGGAAGGTACACATGTATTGACATATAACACGAACGATCACTTGGCATCTAGAGTCACACCTCAGTGCACTCATTAAATAGCACCGCAGTGCATACTAATATTGTATCTCAATACACACTTAGAACATGTACCAGCACGTATACAGGTAATCAGGTCAGGAACACGGTCAAGTCAGAAAGTCACGTGGACCCCTCGTGACATAAAAGTCACATGTAAATTCAGGTTAAAGTGAGACATGAGGACCCTTGAAGCCAATACAAAGATCTACAACTTTCATATTTTGAGTTTTTCAAGATTCTAGCCACAAAACAACTTAAACAGGCAAAAACAGTAAAATAGAGCAATTCTGGCGCATGGAATTCCTGCACCATCGGCGTATGGGATTCCTGCACAATCGGCGTATGGGATTCCTGTACCATCGGCGCATGGGATTCCTGCACAATCGGCGCCTGGGATTCCTGCACCATCGGCGCATAGGATTCCTGCACAATCGGCACATGAGATGCATTGCCGGGACTTCACAGCGCATGGCCTCCCGGGCGCATGGGGGTCATCGTCCCCAAACAGCAAGTTCATCCATAAAAGTTTCAAAAACTTGCCATGGCCATAACTTCCTCATCCGAAGTCGAAATCAAGCGAAACAAAAGCCAAAATTGAATGAAATTGAATTCTCTACAACATAGAACCATTAGTTTTCGAAAAATACCAAGTTTGATAGATCAAAACCATGGAAATCCATAAAACCCTAGTTATAGAAACTTAGATCTACACCAAACTAGCCATTAAAATCAAAAAATCTAAGAACTAAACTTGTAAGAATAAAGAAAAGAACAATATAGACAAATAATATCTAAAAAAATCAAGAAATAAAAAATGTAAGAATCTCTCCATTTGGTGCAAGATGTACTTGCCTATTGGTTGGGAGGAAAAGAAATAAAAAGAGTGAATGAGGAGAGAGAGTAAGGAAGAGAATATATATAGGGGTTGGGTTGACTCAAAGAAACCCTAAGCTTAAGCATGCTCTAATCATGTGACTAATGACATGTTAAGGCTACATGATACAACTAATTAAATTAAATAAGTAAAATCCTAACCACGACACGGTTCAAAAATCTTATCATCGAAATAGTGAACCACGCCTACAACCAAACAAGGACAAGGGGTGGCGCACTAATCCGCGACGAGATACTGTCCCATGCCATGGCTAGTTACAAATACATGATACATACAATAAAGATACAGGCGCTAGATACCATATACATGAAAAATCAAAAATTTACGTATTCCGGGAATGGGGAGTGACAATAAACTGCTTAGAATTATATTGTTAGATGTTGTGACCTAGGACAGCGTTCTACCGCCGACACTACGGCATAGGTTGGACGTACCCACGTCTCGTGCACATACTCTAGGGTGCGGGTCGTGATAAACTGTTGAGCCTAGAGACTAACCATGACCGTGGAGACCTAACCATGTGATTAGAATGACTAATTACAACTTTTTAGGCTAAGGGTATTTTGGTCATTTTGTGATTTTTAAATTATTTAGGATTTTGATTGATTTGTGAATTTTAGATTATTTTAATAATATTAAAATTGATGTATTGTAATTTTGGTCATTTTTTATATTTTAATATTTTGGGAATCTTTATATTTTAATATTGATTTTACGGGATTTGTTTAGTCGGGTTTGAGTTTCGTTTCGTTCCGACTTGTGTTAGTGATCCGGGTAGCTTAGACTCTAGACGGGATCCCAAGATTAGTTAGTCATGGCACACAAACCTTACTAATTAAGTTAGTAAGTTTAGACTAATCACACTTGTTAGATTGGTTAAGTTAGAGGCTTAAATTTAACCATTTTTATCCCAAACTTGAACCTAACTTAAAATTAACCAAGAGGACTAGTTGAGACCTTATTGGACTTTCCTTCAAGGCCCAAATAGGATTTAATGGCAGCCACTATAGGTAGGTTAGCCTACCTTCCTTTTATTTTCATTCCATCTTGTATCTTTTCCTTCACAAAGTGTTCTTTTCCAAATTAGAGAGCTTCCCTCTTTAATTTGATCTCCAAATCCTTACATCCCTCCACCAAAACTTTCATCCAACCTTCTCATACTACCAAGGGAGGGTGCTAGCAAAGATTTGAAGCAAAGTGCAAGGAGGAGTGTCCTTTTTGGAAGATCTTCGTGTCGGAGCCATGTCCTTGAGAGTATCATTGGAATTCTACTCCTAATAGGTAAAACCAACCCTCTAAATTAAATTTCTATGCATATTAGTTAGTTTTGAATTCATAGGATCCGCCTCCATGTATGTACCCTCCTTTAGATTCAAGTTTGAGGCCATTTGGAGCTCTCTTGAGGATTTTAGATATGTGTTTTATGTCCTACTTGATAGATCCCAAATTAGAACAGCCCATGTATTTAATTTATTGCCTAATAAGATTAATTATTTTTTAAATTCAGTTTTAGAATGGTTAGAGAGTGGATTGATCTTAGTTAGGATGGTTAGAATGAGTTTTATTTGGATACCTATGCCTACATGTGTTTCTTTTGTCCAAAACAACCCAAATTCGTCATAATATTCATCCACGTTTTTAGTAGCCATAGCAACTTAGAAATGCCATCACTTTTAGCTCAGAACTCCGATTAATCTACCATTTTTTTAAAAGAGCCGTATTGAAGTTAGATTTCCAAATATATATTTTAATAAGCCAAAATCGTTCTGGAACTTTCTGTAAAACTATTTGAGTGTCAGCTGTCCGAAAGACAAATGCGTTTCTGTATTTTCGCGATTTCATGAGCTTTCGGACATCCGTTTGAAGTTTTTGAAAGCTAACACGAAGGACTACGATACTTTAATCATAAAATTTAGTGAATGTCCAATTGGTACAGTATTGATTTTAAGTAGAAGAGGACTATACGATATAGACATTTTGTGTAACCTATGAGCCTATGTAGTATGGATATTAAGTGAATGTTGGTATCTTAGGTTGTCGAGTATATGTATGATATAGTACATATATATATTATTGTTAGGTAATATATGTTAGTATATTTGTTAGATGTTGGTTAGTAGAGGGTTAGATATGTTAGAGTTGTTATATGTTAGTGTAAGTTAAATATTTTAGTATGTTTGTTAGATGTTGGTTAGTAGAGGATTAGATATATTAGAGTTTATTATATGTTAGTGTAAGTTACATTTATTAGTATGAATGTTAGTTAGTAGAGGTTAGTATTTTGTTAGATATTTGATATGTTGTTAGATAGTTTGATGTTAGATATCTAGTATATTAGATATTGATATGTTAGTAGGTAATGTTAGTTCTAGATATTGGTATATTAGCAAGTTAGTCTCTATAGGTTATATGCTAGATATTAGTTAAGATGTTATATTAGTAAATTAGATAGTTGGTTAATTAGATATTTGAAGGGTATCTTGGAATCTCATAATACCAAGTTTGTATCTTAAGGTAAATATGAATTACCTTTACCTTCAAGGTAAATAATTAGTTTACCTTATGACCAAGGTATTTGATTTAGGATGCCAGTATGACCAAGGTTGATATGGTATCCTAGTGTTAGTGGGTTAGTGTCTAAGTGTTTGAGTCTGAGTATGTGATGTTAGATTATGGAAGGATTATATAGATAGGTATATATATTATTGGGTTATATAGTATATAGATATAGGTTATGGTTCATAGTGAGGATATATATATATATACTTGATATATGATATCTATATATATGTGTTAGGATGGTACTATATGGGTAAGGATATATGTGATATATATGTAATGTATATTAGATAACAAAGTTAGTGTACTTTGTTAGCTATGTGGTTTAGCTATGTGCCTTAATTTAGGCTATGTGTTAGATAGCAATGGTACTAGTATACTTATTGTTTAGGCCGTAGACTTGTTTAGACCTAGAATTGACTAACCTAGACTAGTGTGACCATTGTTGACCAAACCATAGCTAGTTTGACCACATTAGACTAGTTGTCCTTGTTTGACTAGACTAGTTGACCAGAGTTGACCAAGATTTGACTTTAACCTAGATTGACTTAGACTCATGTAGATTGTATTATAATTTTAATTATCATATAAATTGAACTCTTTATAACCTGTGTTGCGCTAACTAGAACTTTGTGATTCCAGTTGGCCATCTTTTTATATCAGTTGTTCAGGGTATCAGGCGAGTACATTCTCTGATCATTTCATACTTGTCGAAATTTATATTCTTGCTCTAGATTACTTTACTTGATGCTGTCACATTGTTAACACGGATTGGTACTATATGGATCCTTATATTGAGATGTTATTTCCCTCGGGAGCATCGGATACATCATGTCATGTGCATTTCACTTTCATCATATACTCCTATGCTTTCACTATTTATGTATATTCTTGTGATTCATGTACTCTCATGTTCACAGAGCCCTCATGTATAACTTTATGTGCACCTATTTATGGGCCCTCATGTAAAATAATATACAATAACATAACTTGTCTGGATACTTGTGTATTGATTGGGGTACTGGAGAGTAGAAGCAGTCATGTGAACAATTCCAAAGTAGTGTAATCATTGTACAAACTCTTTAGTGTAATCATGTACAAATTCAAGCCGTTAACATGTCTATCTTGTACTCTACATTACTAGTCACTATAGTTCTCTACTTATAGTAGCTATTTACATTACAGTTCTCTCTCTTTTACTACATGTAATTTTTTTCAGCGTTTTATATATTTTACTCTTTTACATGCTTTATATTCTTGTCTTGATATGTACTATTGAGATTTTGTGCTCGTTCCTGTCCTGACTGGACCTATTGAAAATATTACAAGTAACATAGAGATTCACAGCTAGCCTAGAGGACCCGTAAAGCTTGGAGTAGATTGCTAGTTTATGGTTTAGTTTTCTCTGTTGGAACTTGTATTGTAATAAGTGGAGATTTGAGTTGTATTTGAGATTGTTTGAGACATTATTATTTTAGAAGTTTATTTATGTTATTGCTTGGAGTTTAGTATAGACTTCTGTGTTATCCTATCGTTCTTAGACTGTGATTGAGTTATATCATATCTTATACTTGTCCTCCATTCGGAGTTGAGATTGTGACAGGTATATTATATAATTACGTGAGTTGTTGATTAGATAGTGACCTAAACAGCATTCTACCACCGACACTGCGGTGTAGGTTGGACGTACCCACTTTTCGTGTCCCTACACGGGGTGCGGGTCGTGACACGTTTTTAGTGGTGGCCCATGCAGGTCGCGAGTCGCATTATTGCGATATCGTAGTAGCACAACGACTTAGTCGTACTGCTACGAGCCTACGATAGAATATAGGAAGTAAGGTGTTAGAATGAGAGGATACTCAATCACAGTTAGAAATCCTTGAGAGATTCCTGGGACGACTCTTGAGAATCTAATTTAAACTTCAATTCGAAATCCCTTCCTTTGTTTTGTTCACCCTTACTCCTTGTTATTGAATTTGATTTTTGATGGATCGTTATTGATTTTGATTTTTCTATCGAGATGAATTTTATGGCCTGAGTTACGATATTTTCTGATAACATATGTTGACGAAAATAACAGGGATGGTAAAACGTCTACTTGATTATGGAACCTGGAGTTTATCGCAGCCATATTAGCCGGCGTGGCAGAAACGTAGAGCCCTGACTTCGAATGTATATATCTTGGTTATGAGATTTGGAATTTCTCGTAGCTATACTAGTCGTCATAGCGAGAATTCTAGACGACATGATTATAGAGGTGCATATCCCAGTTATGGAATCTATCGTTTATCGCAGCCTTGCTTACTGGCATGGCGAGGATTCTGAGTAACATGATTTTAGACAGACGTATATGATTATCAGATTGTATCTTGAGAAGGTTTTAAATATATCATCTCTATCGTAACCTTCTATTGTTATAAAATTGTATTCCATCATCAAATAACATAAGAGTAGGGATATTTTTAGTTTTGTAGAGCTTATTCATATGTAGTTCTTTCATAGTATAATGATATAATGACCTGTAGAGTGTTTGTACCCTAGAGATGATAGTTAGCATTGGTATTAGAATAGTAACTGTAGAAGCATGGAAAAGAATAAAGAAAGGCCTATGCGGCTCCAACAGAGAGATCCCCATGCGGCTCAGGATCCCCATGCAGCTTAGGATCCCCATGCGGCTCAGGAGTCCATGCGGCTCAAGGGTCCATGCGGCTCGGATAGTTCCATGCGGCCCAGGAAGAAGCCACGTGGCCTTCAACAGTCCTTCTCGACATTCGGCTGTATTTAATGCCCTGACGGCTGCTCTGACAAATGATGGCTATGACAGCTCTGACATAAAGACGCAATAATGACTGACATGATGGCGTGTTCATAGGAAAGAGGAGAAAATCTCCTTACAGCTGGCAAAATCGAACAAGTCTCGAGGCCACTCCATGCGGCCGCTCACTTCATGCAGCTGCCCATTCGCATGCGGCTGTCTATCCCCATCCGACTGCCCATCCGCATGCGGCTGCCCATCCGTATGCGGCTGCCTATCCCCATGCGGCTGTCCATCCTTATGCTGCTGCCCATCCTCATGCGGCTGTATGCTTCACACGGCTGAGAGGACAACCCATATGCGGCTCGGCCAGGACGGTCCATTTGAGACACATGGCGCTCTTTGCGACAATTGAGACACGTGGCAGTCTTATCTTCCCTAAAAATATGGATGCTAACAAATCCTAACAAAATTAGATTTGTTACAATCGTCATAATTGCCCTGATCAAATCAAATCAAGCAAATTGGACACATGGCAGGCTATCACAAATCACGAATATTCATGGCAATCAACATTTATTGTCCACAGAGATTTGATGCAATCCACATTTATTACCTAGATTTGCTACAATCAGAATTAATGGCCCAGATTAATTGATCCTTAACTACCGACTTCTCAAGGAGGCAATCATTTGCAAACTCTAATGATCACACCTCCACTTCTATAAATAGCAAGGTGCCATTTCCTTGCAAACCCTGGAGAATTTAGGAGACGAAAGCAGAGAAAAGAGAGAGAGAGCACTACAGAGACATCCAGAGATCCAGCAGCCGAAGGCGCAAGGGAGTCTCCCCACACGTCCAAGAGCATTTTTTCACCAGAGCCAAGGCTACATCCGATCGTCCAAGGAGTAAGGCAGAGCTGTCGTCGCTTTTCCGAGCCTCTATCGCCATCCCCCAGAATCAAAAATAAACAATTGTACTTAGATTGCTGTACCTAGGTTTTCGTCCCTAGGCTTTCTTTGTACGAGCGAGTTTGTATTGTGAAGTAAAAGTCCAGTCCTCCGATATAATTGTTCTGTTCTTTTATAATTCATGGCAAACACGATGGCGACTCTGCTGGAGACAAACTTCTCCACGGCTGAGAAGTTGGTGACACAATCAGATGCAGCCAAACTTGGCACCACACAACAGAAGATGGTCGTCCGCTTCGACCAACAAGTGTTTGAAGAAATGCTCTACGACGGGAGCGCTGGCCCGGTCCAGAAGCGAACCCACACGAAGAAAGCTCACAGGGAGTGGAGGCCAAAATCATTTGCTCCTCCCCAAGCTCTGGACGGAGTACTCTCTGCTGCCTAAGACGGCGAAGGCAACTCTCATGCGGCTCCACTTTAAGCCATAGAGGACTCTGCTATCCCCAAGTTCGACAGAGGAAAGCACTACGATGCTGGACTTGCAGGGACAAAGAGTGATTCTATGTGCTCCAGGAAGAAGCCGAACAAAGGCACTAGCCGCAGGCTGAACACTCATGCGGCCAAGATTGCCAGCCGCATGCATGATGTCCATACGGCCGAAACTGCCAGCCGAATACAAAATACCCATGCGGCTAAGATTTCCATTCACATGGAGAAGACTTATGCGGCCGAGACTTCCAGCGGCATGAAGAAAGCCCATGCGTCTACGATTGCCAGCCGCATGAAGATTGTTGATTCCATCCGCATGGTGTCTACTCCACGCGGCTCAGTCTTTGATCGCCTCTCCTATTGTCCTGATCTTTCATGCTCCCGAGAAAATATGTCTGACTCTCTGCAGCACCACTTAGACTTTTCCTACTATGTACCCTCACGCATTAGAGTGAAGAAGTCTAGGACAGCACGAGCTTGGCGAGCTCAGTCCGCTGTCCCGACCTCTGACCATCCGAGCGCTCCACATACTGTTATGCGGGCCTCTGATGGGAAGTTGTACAGAACCACTCGAGTCCAGCCCCCAGTGGCAAATGGACAAAGTGGTTCCAAAAAGTCTCCCAAAACCCAGGGAGCAAACATGGTCATTCCAGACCCATCTGACTTGCGTGAGGCTATCCTCCACAAGCATAAGAAAAGAAAAGAGGCCTCGGGGTGCAAAGAGTCCTCCCACGGACGTCACTGCACCCAAGTCATCGTCAACTGCTGTTGCAATAATGCGACAATACGAGAAGACCAGCAGCCCGTCTTTCGAAGATTACAACAGCCGAGCTCAGAGGATGAGGCACCTTCCGTCGTCTCCTGCAACTCTACTCAGAAAATCCCCGCCGATGGGAGATAGAAGAAGATAAACTCTTCCAGTCCAAAGATTTCAACCACTGTGACTAAGAAACTGTCGTCTAAACGGTTGCCCACCACCGAAGTTTTCCAAGGTACCTGTTCAAAGACGAAATCTGCTACAGTGGGAGATTCATCATCCACATCACTGGGGGTTGCTGGAACTGGGGGTAGCCCTCCTCTGAACATCCACGATAATCCGATGTTCCAAGAAGATGAGCCCGAGGAAACAACTCTTCCATCAGATACAGTAGGGTCCGACGTCCCCGAGGGCGTCCATGACTCTCAAAAAGAGGCAGGCTCTGAAGCTGGGGGTACTATTCCTTCTGAGTCCGAACCAGAGAAGAATATTCCCACATACCCCGATGACTTCTCAGTACAGGGGTATGATTCGGAAGGCACGTCATCCACCGTCCCTTCCATTTCTACTCATGTGAGAACGGCATTCATGACAAACGACGAACAAGATGGTCCCAGTGATCGCCAACGCATCGACACTCTGGAGGCCATACTACGCACTTTGGTCAAATCGGTGGACGAGATCAAAGCAGCCATCCCTACTCTGCAAGGAGGGACGCCTGGCCAAACAAACTTGGGTTCCGTGGTCAATACGGACTCGAACTCAGCGGCACCAAACCCGGGCAATAATCCTTCTGAGATGTCAGCTCCCACCGCTGCGGATGAGGCCAGGGAAGCAAGAAGAGAGGTCCAGGAGCTCCGAGCCATGTTCCACGTCCGAGAAAACTGCCAAGACCTCAGGATACGATAACCGTATCCCGCTGCGTGGAGAGATGTTCCCTTTCCACCAAAGTATAAACCATTCCACATCAATCCATATGATAGAAAGACCTCTGCAAGTCGGTACATCACTTACTTCGAGGTCACCATCGACCATCTGCCCCATGACGATGCCATCCTTACACGATTATTCATCGGGGCATTGGAAGGGGTCGCCTTCGACTGGTACCGTAACCTGCCAGACAACTGCATCCACTCCTTCGCCAGCTTCAAGCGCATGTTCTTGGAGAGATTCTATGAAGTAGGACAGGACATCATAATGTCCACCCTCATGGACGTCGTTCAAGGGGAGAAAGAGCTGACAAAGAACTACATTGAGCGGTTTCGCCAAACCGCAATGAAGTTGCCGTCTGGTAATCCGGATTCCTCCTTAATTGAAATTTGCCAAAAGAGACTGCTCCCAACAATCAGCCTCTAGATGGATGAAAGTCAATTCAAGGACTGGAAGACGTTCATCATCAGTGCCACTAGCGCCGAGGACAGGTTGAAGAAGGCTCGCCAACTGGGATTGCACATCTCGGAGGGAGAGGACAAGGGCAAGCGCCCTAATACCAACAACAACAATGGTGGTAACTCCTCCAACAATCGGGACAACAAGGGCAAGCAGGCTATGGTGGCCGACACAGCCCAGAAGCCTGAGTCAAAATCGGCAGACAAGCAATGGCCGCGAATGACCTACTCCTTCGAAGACGGCCATGTCAAGCCCATCTTGGACATGCTCATACAAGGAGATAGAATTCAGCTCCCTCCACCAAGACGGGAACCTCGGCCGGCAGAAATGGAGAATCCAAAGTACTGCCATTACCACCGCTACGTCCACCATGCTACACACGACTGCTACCAACTGAAGCGATACATCCAACATCTCATCGATTCGAAGGCTCTGGCCATTGATTTCGAGGAGGTAACCGTGGCAGCCAACATGGTGTCCGTACAGTTTGGTAGCTTTCCTCCGACAGAGACTCAAGACGGCGTGATACCCATCCCTCGGGCGACAATGGAGATTGCTAATCTTCCACCTCCTCGAGATCAGGCTACTGGTCTAGTACCCCTTACCACGACACGAGGAGAGGTCATGTGGGTCCATCCAGACTTGGTACCTGAAGTGATTCAGTCTGCACCACTCTTTATTGGCAGGAAGAAGGGTGGAAAGGTCAGATCCTGTCGCACTATTTCGGCAGATGTCGAAGAAGCCACAGCTGTTGTCACCAGGTCGGGTGTACAATTCCAACCTATATTGAATAACTCGGCTGAAGATCATCAGCCGGCTACTGCTGACGTTCTAGAACCTTGTCAACCTCCGACGACCGACAAGCCTAGGCCGAAGGAGACTCGCTTTGACAAATCCCTCCGAAAAGAGGTACCTCATTGGCTGGAAAGGCCCTACAACTTTGACATCTTGGCGCAATTGGCCAACACACCAGCCAAATTATCATTATACGAGCTCCTGAGACTCTCCAAGGATGTTCACGCGGTTTTGAGCGATGCACTCCAGAACACCGACGCATATCTAGTTTAGGTCAACCTCACGGGAGAGAGCCTGCCTACAGATCTCTAAGGCAGTGCTTGCACAGGAGCGATGCCCAACATTGTCTTCACTCCATAGGATATGCTCATCAAAACCAATCTGTATGATCGTTCGTTATACTACACTGGGTACATCGATGACGTAAAGATGGACCGGATGCACATTGATCCTAGTTCTTCCATAAGCATCATCTCGAAGGGACTATTATACCATATTTGCATTCCTATCCATCGTCTGATGCCAACAAGCACCGCCATCAGTGGTTTCAATTCGGGCAGGAGCTACCCGATTGGGAAGATTCGCTTGAAGTACCAAATTGGCGATCTTCAGTCAGAAGTGACCTGTTACGTCATAGATGCGGACACTTTCTGTAATATCTTTCTGGGGCTCCCTTGGATACACGATTACATGATCGTGCCTTCCACGCTGTACCAGTACTTCAAGTATGTCGACAAATACGACTTCATGGGGACAGAATTTGCCGATATCGATCCCTCCAAAGGGGTCGAGTCCTACTACTCAGACTCCTGTTTATACGAAAAGTCAAAGAGGCACCTTGGTGAAGGAGATGTGCAAGCTCGAACTGAGATGGCCACAGGATTAGAAGAACCTATGACGATCCACCTCCAAGCTCGCAAATCTGGCAAGTCCGTACCCCTTACGGCCGCTCTGCGTAAGGACGCAATCAGCCTCTCGGCACAAGAGGGGCAAATGATAATCCGACTGCCAAGCTTCGGCCAAGCGCCAAGACCCACAATGAAGCCACTGACAATCAGACGGCCTAGAGTCGGCCAGCCACAAACGGAGAAGCTCAATCCCTCCTACAAGCCAATGACGATACGTCTTCCCAAAAAGAATCGTCAGCCCGATGTAAAGTCTGGGGCTTCTAACGAGCCAACCACACCCCACCCAGCATCGAGTACCAAACTGGGGGTTGCCAGTTTGCCAACAATACCACGTTCTGCTCCACCAGCGGAACCCCTGATGATCATGTTGCCCAAGTTATCCTCTCAGTCTTCATTTATACAGGGGGTGGCCGAAGAAGAACCAGAATTGGCCAAGTATGTGGCTGCTCATACTGATGTTCCATCCGCAGATGATGTAATCCCACTAGAAAAGATACCTTACTTCATCAATAAAAGGCTATCTTTGAACTACATCGAGCTTAATAAGCTTTGTACAATGTATGCTATGGAACACGGTATAGGCACTCCCCTACATACACAGGTGACAAATGTTACACCGCAAATCAACTTACTCCCGTGGAAGACGCTTACCGCATAATCGAGGGAGGGGACCATCCAATCATCTTCGGTCGAAAGAATGATCCACAGCCCTTCACCATAGAAGAAGCCGATCTCGAATCCACTACCAAAATAAGCCATATCAGCGAAAAATTAGCGACGCCAACTTAAAACGTCGCTAATATTTCTGGAATTAGCGACGCCAAAATTAAGCGTCATAACCCGTCGCTGATAGCGACAAACAGCGACATATTGCGACTACCTTTAGTGTAATAAAAAGCAACATCGTTGATTTGTCGAAAAACGTTGCCAGTTTTATTAGTTCAGCGACGTTTAGCGTCACAAAGCTTATGGCGTCGCCGAATATTAAAGGAAACTCGACGCTTTATGACGTATTTATGGACGTCGCTAAATTGCTGGTAAATAGGGTTTCCTCGGTTCGACTTTTCATTTCTCCCTCTCACCAAATTTTTTGTTCCCGTCCCTCTTCTCCCGACCTCGACGACAGCCCGACCCCCTTCCCTCCGGCACCGCTCATCCTCCTCCTCCACCGCGAGCCCCTTCTCCTCCCTCCGGCGAGCCCCTTCTCCTTCTCCTCCTCCACCGCGAGCCCCTTCTCCTCCTCCACCGCGAGATCCTCCTCCTCCACCACCGAACTTATCCTCCTCCTCCTCCTCCACCACCGTGAGGAGACTGAAGGTAAACTCTAACCCTAATTGAGGAGTTTTTTGTGTCCAAAATGGACAGGAAGACACATTACGACCATATGTTCACTAATACAGTGTGTTCGTGAGGTTTTGGACACTTTGTGTCCATTTATTGGACACGTGGACACCCCCAAGCTTGTATATATATGTATTTCACCTCTGTACACTTAATCCCCTACTTATACTTGTGTATTTTCGTGTTAATTTGGATTTGCATATTGGGTTTGGGTTTCGATATAGTGTTTGATACATTGTTTCACCTTGCAACATTCCTACACTTAGAGACGTTTAGTACACAACTAATTATTTAATCCTAGTTCGCAAGTGTACTTTTGGGTAATCTAGGTATATTAGTTTACCAATATCCCCAATGGCCGGAGATTTTAAGGATCGTTGCATTGCAAAAATTAATAGCAACACCTATGTAGTTATATATCAATTTATTTGTTTTATGTTATCAATTTATCTGTTTTATCCGCTGCAAAACTTTTACAAAAATAACTATTTTATAAATATACATGAGTACGACTTGTACAGTGCAACATAGACTTGTACGATATCACGTCCGTGGCGACTTATTGATTCGATGGAATCGAAGCGAATAAGTATGATTAGATTGTTGTAGAGGGTTGATGTTACTAAAGAGAAATACAATCTGTTTGTTCTAGAGGGTTGATGTTACTAAAGAGAAATACAATTTGTTTGTTGTAATGGGTTGATAGTATTATTCAAACACCTCTGAAATCCAAGAGCCATCAGGGTACACTAGAGGTCTCTCTCCACTGTAATAGAATTGGTTTTAGTTATGATGTATAGGTGTGTATTGGACACAAAGCTGAAAGGATAGGACGAGAAGAACTCCATATACATATTTTGGTGAGTGTCCTTGCCTAATACAAGTTTGACACTAACCAGTTTGAAGCATCTTTGTGCTTTCTAGGTTTAAGTTGGGGCTCACATAAGTACAACAAGAAGTAAAAAAGAAAGGAAATGTTAGTTAATATAAGTTGTCATTATATAAAAGCCTTCTATATCCGTCCTACATCTGGAACTATGCGCAAACCAAAAACTGTCACTGGAGTATAGGAAGATTAATAAAATTTTACTAAACCCCTAGTTCTCTTTATTGTTGAAGTATATGAACCAATTAGTCAACATCTATTTATTGAAGTATGGTACTCCATTCTTCATAAGTTCTAGCTATATATGTCTCAAGATCTAATACTCAAAAATCCCAAGAAGAAGAAGAAGAAAAGAATAAAATGACATCGCTCAACACCCTATGACAACTCCATGAATAAAGTAGACGATCCTCCATACAAGTCTTCCTTCATCTATTGTCTTAAAGTGTGAGTTCTACAGTATGGTTCTCTTTGTAGAATTGTGTCTTATTTTAGACAACAAGGGTTTCCTATTTTTACAGGTAACATGGCAACATGTGTAAGGGAACATATAGGTGTGTGTTTGTGTTTGAAAGGGAGTGTCACAAGAGTAAGGCGTGAGCATGTGTTAGTATTTTGAGCTGTGAGAGTGTTTGTTCTATTGAGGTTAGTACCAACTGTATTTTGGCTCCAGCTCTAGCTCCATTTGTATTAACCTACGGTACGACATGGTGATCAGGACATAGTCCCTGCAGCCATTCGACTGGCGAGGCAGAAACTATATAGCCGTAGTTAAAGTTGACCGTCATCCGACCCTCATCCCTCGGCAATGATGATACGACAAGCTATCACTATATCTTATATAGTAGTAGATGATGTCTTAGTATTACATTATATGAGTTCATCTTGATTCTGTTACATTCTTCAGATACTATATACGATAAGAACATATACTACACCATATGTACAGAACATAGATGATTCACATTAATGTATGCTAGAATGAATCTTGGGTTGTGTTCTGAGCCATCTGTTCTCACACTTAGCAAAAAATTAAATTTTTTATACTTTATTTGCTTTCGAAAATATACTCAAATTATATGATGGTTCCATTAGTTAGCTTGCTTATGTTACAATTATATTATTTGTGACTATCGATCTTACCAGATGGCACCCATGACCCGAGAAGCGGTACGTCATTTGAGGGAAACAGTGAATGCTGAGGTGGCTCCTCCTACAGTTAAGAAGGAAGTGGCACCGGTTGCTAGTGAGACCGGGAGTTCTATTCATCCAGCACCGGTAGCTAGTGAGACCGGGAGTTCTATTCGTGCAATACTTGCAAGGGACGACATCTCTCCTCATGCCAAAGATCTCACTTTTTCGAGGTGGTTGCGTGATCGTATCACTGAACGTTTACGTGAGCTGCGTGGTTCTCATTAGCTATTAGTACTTATTTGTATTGGACTATTTGTTTTGGATTGTTTTTGTATTAGACTATTTGTATTGGACTACATATATGAATTAGTACTGTGTCAATCTCTGGATTGTATTAGACTACGACATGGTGATCAGGACATAGTCCCTGCAGCCATTCGACTGGCGAGGCAGAAACTAAGTATCCGTAGATAAAGTTGACTGTCCTCCGACCCTCATCCCTCAGCAATGATGATACGACAACCAACTAGAGAGGATACTCTGAGAGATCCATCTGAGTAGGACGTATACTCTGAGAGATCACTTTTACAAGAATGATATCTGTAGTGGGATTGAGTGTTGGAGGAGATATTATCAGAGTATACGTCCTACTCAGATAGGTCTCTCACCGTTACTATTTTTTTCTGACGGAATGGTGGATGTGCTCCCTCAACAGAGTCTTGTTCCGAGCCAATACTTTGCCCCGGAGCTCAAGTGGACATCCTTCGTGTAGAGCTCCAGTGAGAGGTTCCTGACAGCATGGTGGTCTCCTTTGTCAAAGTATCCGTGCTCATCCCACATTGGTTGTGGGACAAGCACGGATACTTTAACAAAGGAGACCACCATGCTGTCAGGAACTTCTCACTTGAGCTCTACACGAAGGATGTCCACTTGAGCTCTGGGACAAAGTTTTGGCTCGAAGCAAGAATCTGTTGACGGAGCACATCCACCATGCTGTCAGAAAAAAATAGTAACGGTGAGAGACCCATCTGAGCAGGACGTATACTCTGATAATATCTCCTCTAACACTCAATCCTACTACTGATATCATTCTTGTAAAGGTGATCTCTCAGAGTATACGTCCTACTCAGATGGATCTCTTAGAGTATCCTCTCCGGTTGGGTTGTGTTTTGAGCCATCCGTTCTAACACTTAAAATACATATGAATTAGAACTGTGTTTTGTATTTTCGGCGAACCCAGGGATTGGATTCTGTATTTTGTATTTTGGTTTCTGTATTTTGTATTTTGGTTTCTGTATTTTGTATTTTGTATTTTGTATTTTGTATTTTGGATTCTGTATTTTGTATTTTAGTTTCTGTATTTTGGCTCCAGCTCCAGCTCCATTTGTATTAATCTACGGTACGACATGGTGATCAGGACATAGTCTCTGCAGCCATTCGACTGGCGAGGCAGAAACTATATAGTCATAGATAAAGTTGACTGTCATCCGACCCTCATCCCTCGGCAATGATGATACGACAACCTATCACTATATCTTATATAGTAGTAGATGATGTCTTAGTATTACATTATGTGAGTTCATCTTGATTCTGTTATATTCTTCAGATACTAGATACGATAAGAACATATACTACATTATATGTACAGAACATAGATGATTCACACTAATGTATGCTAGAATGAATCTTGGGTTGTGTTCTGAGCCATCCGTTCTCACACTTAAAATACATATGAATTAGAACTGTGTTTTGTATTTTCGACGAACCCAGGGATTAGATTCTGTATTTTATATTTTGGTTTCTGTATTTTTCCTCCAGCTCCATTTGTATTAATATACGGTACGACATGGTGATCAGGACATAGTCCCTACAGCCATTCGACTGGCGAGGCAGAAACTATGTAGCCATAGATAAAGTTGACTGTCCTCTGACCCTCATCCCTCGGCAATGATGATACGACAACCAATCAGAATCCTCGACTCTCTTTCGCTTCTTGGATATTGACCCAGCTTCCAATCTCTCATTTTCCTCCGGGTCCACTCTACTTCCAATCTCTTCCTCTTTTATACACGGATCTACAGAATCAATACCATCCAAGGAAGGCAAAACTGAATCAGCATTGTCTTCCGGATCGTCCTCATCAAGGCATAATGGGCTGCTCAGTGTGCCCAGCTTCTTCAACTTCTCACTGGCTGCAGAGTCAAAATGGGAACGGGTCCTCTTTGTCGGCCCGGAGCTCTGACTCGCACTCGTCGCTGCGCTACCGGTTTTCTCTCCTCCTCTGACGCGGGTCATAAGAAAAGAAATTTCGTACCTCTTCTTCACATAAACATCATTGCCGCCTTGTACTCGAACCTCCTCGTCTGTGACGCTATCCAACTTCTCGGTGCCTATATTGTCACTCGAATCTCCCATTCGACTCGTATCGTCCTCTTCTTCGCCTATCTTTTTGCTCCCTGTCTTGCAATCATCTGCTATCACCGTCGACTCATTCGACTCCTTCTCCGATGACTCCGAGGAGGAGGAGGAGAAGGAGGAGGAAGAAGACTCGGAGAAGGAGTCGAATGAGTCGACGGTGATAGGAGATGATTGTAAGACAGGGAGCGAAAAGACAGGCGAAGAAGGGGACGATACGAGTCGAAGGAGAGATTCGAGTGACAATGTAGGCACCAAGAAGTTGGATAGCGTCACAGACGAGGAGGCTCGAGTACAAGGCGACAATGATGTTTATGTGAAGAAGAGGTACAAAATTTCTTTTCTTATGACCCGCGTCAGAGGAGGAGAGAAAACCGGTAGCACGGCGACGAGTGCGAGTCAGAGCTCCGGGCCGGCAAAGAGGACCCATTCCTATTTCGACTCTGCAGCCAGCGAGAAGTTGAAGAAGCTGGGCACGCTGGGCAGCCCGTTATGCCTTGATGAGGACGATCCGGAAGACAATGCTGATCAAGCATCTTCCTTCTCCTCTCCTCCACCATGGCTCTGGACCCATCTGCTCCTCCCTACTTCCCTTCTTCTTATTTGACTCTCTCAGCCACATATGATATCCACCTCAAGTGTAGAGTCGGGGAAGAAGAAGTGGGCAGGAAGAGGAGGAGGAAGCAGCACAGCCGGCGGCATGACCCGGAGGAAGTACAGATATTTTCTTCAAATCCGTAGGAGAACTATAAGGATATATCTTTTCACAACATGTCACCTTGTCAAAGACCCTTAATGTGAATATCATGTTACCGCGGTGTCGGAAGACTAACATGTCATAATTTTTTAAGCCGTATGTTTTGACATAATTCTCCCAACTCTTTCCTCCTATGTAGTAATCTTGCATTACTACATAGCAGGAAATAGTTTGGAGGATTATGTCAAAGCACACGGCTTAGAAAATTACGACATGTTAGTCTTCCGATACAGCGGTAACATGATATTCATATTAAGGGTCTTTGACAAGGTGACATGTTGTGAAAAGATATATCCTTATAGTTCTCCTACGGATTTGAAGAAAACCTCTGTACTTCCTCCGGGTCATGCCGCCGGCTGTGCTGCTTCCCCCTCCTCTTCCTGCCTACTTCTTCTCCCCCGACTCTACACTTGAGGTGGATATCATATGTGGCTGAGAGAGTCAAATAAGAAGAAGGGAAGTAGGGAGGAGCAGATGGGTCCAGAGCCATGGTGGAGAAGAGGAGATGGAAGATGCTTGATCAGAACTTGAGGTGGAAAAGTTATGACGTTGATAGCGTGAAAGATGGAGAGGGTGAATAGAGGGAGGGAAGTGGCTGCATGCCTTTGGCTCATTCGAGCGGTATTTGTCCTCCGACCCTCATCCCTCGGCAATGATGATACGACAACCTATCACTATATCTTATATAGTAGTAGATGATGTCTTAGTATTACATTATGTGAGTTCATCTTGATTCTGTTACATTCTTCAGATACTAGATACGATAAGAACATATACTACACCATATGTACAGAACATAGATGATTCACACTAATGTATGCTAAATGAATTTTGGGTTGTGTTCTGAGCCATTCGTTCCCATACTTGGCTCCTACAGCATGTGAAATAGACATTCTGAGAACTGGACATTGTGTGATTGTTGTAGACTTGGTTATAGGGACTGAAACCTGTGTACAGCGAGAAATGGACATTCTGTGATTATTTGGATCCTATTCTACAGTGAGAAAAGGTTATCTTTTTAAACTGCAGGGAGAAATGGACATTCTGTATTTTATTTTTTTATTTTTTTTGCAGATTTAGCGACGTTTACCGATGTTTACCGACGTCCTCCGACCCTCATCCCTCCACAATGATGATACAACAACCTATCACTATATCTTATATAGTAGTAGATGATGTCTTAGTATTACATTATGTGAGTTCATCGTGATTCTGTTATATCCTTCAGATACTAGATACGATAAGAACATATACTACACCATATGTACAGAACATAGATGATTCACACTAATGTATGCTAGAATGAATTTTGGGTTGTGTTCTGAGCCATTCGTTCCCATACTTGGCAATTAAGCATGTGAAATAGAACTGATTATGTTTAGTTTGTCTTACGATACAGATTTTCACATCCAAATTGAAATGGATCGTTACTTCGTTGATCGTACATGGATGTACTAGAGAATCAACCTCCTGGACCGTAGGTACTTATAAGTATTGACCGTATCGGATTAGTATCGATCTATCGTTTTGGTATGGGCTGTATCGGTTGGTATTGGTCTTAGCGAAATGGTATCGTCCTATCCGATATGTATCGACCATATAGCTAGGATTCATATTGGCCTTATCGATTTGGTATCGGTCATATCCGATAGGTATCGGCCGTGTTGGATTATTATATACCATTTTGGATTAGTATCATCGGAAAGTAGTCGATAATGCTTCGTATTGTGAAGTGATAATATTGTAGACTTGGTTATAGGGACTGAAATCTGTGTACAGTGAGAAATGGACATTCTGAGAACTGGACATTGTGTGATTGTTGTAGACTTGGTTATAGGGACTGAAACCTGTGTACAGCAAAAAATGGACATTCTGTGATTGTTTGGATCCTATTCTATAGTGAGAAATGGTTATCTTTTTAAACTGCAGGGAGAAATGGACATTCTGTATTTTATTTTTTTATTTTTTTGCAGATTTACCGACGTTTACCGACGTCCACCGACGTAAGTTTGCGTCGGTAAACGTCGGTAAATCTGCAATATTTTCTAGGTTACCGATGTTTACCGACGTCGTTATACGTCGGAGGACGTCGGTAAACGTCGGTGCACATCGGTAATCATCCCAGGAATTCCCAGGATTTTACCGACGTGTAGCGACTTTGAACACGTCACTAAACCACCGACGACACGATGGTAATCGTCGGTAAAGTTACCGACGCATAGCGACGTCAAACACGTCGCTAATACAACGACGACACGACGGTAGACGTCGGTAATGTACCAACGTATATATACATCGGTATACGTCGGTAGTTGCGACGTTTGGCGACGTTTTGAAGATCAGCGACTTACATTTCCGCGACCAGCCCAAAACGTCGATAATTTTGTCGCTAAATATTTTTAGCGACGAAAATTGTCGTTTTAGCGACGTCTTTAGGCGTCGCTAAAACAATTTATTCTGGTAGTGATCGGACGTCGGGAGACTGCCTCTCTATCAATATAGCCCCCAATCCAAATACCTCATGCAAAAACAGGGGTATGATCTGGAGACTACGCCAGGTTTGAAGTACGGCACTGGTCGACGATTACCTTTAAAGTCGCCGGTCCCGGCTGGCAAACCACAGGACTACTACAACAAGACCTGACCCCTGAAAGCTCAGATGAGGAATGCGACTGGCATTCACACTCAACCGGATCACCAACTTCTGATTCGGATATCAGCATCGAAGATGTATTCAGGCAGGTCTTGTCTGTCATTATGGCACTCGTCGATGCTTACGAAGAAGGTGAAGACTTTCCTAAACTCCTCGAATTAGAGCTGTAGGCCCAACAGCTGGATGCGCAATGGAAGAAGTGGTTTGAACAAAGAGAGCCCCCTACTGAAGATGAGGTCATACAAGTGGATCTCGGCAGCGACTCTTTTCCAAAACCAATCTTCGTTAGTAAAAGCCAGACAGACGAAGAGCGAGAATCGCTACTAGAACTCGTCAAAGAATATATTGATGTGTTCGCCTGGAACTATGAAGACATGCCAGGACTAAACCCCGATGTTGCTCTTCACAAGCTCAAAATTCGGCCAGATAGAAAGCCAGTCAAACAACAGCAACGACGCTTCTGCCCAAGCATCATGGATGCGATCGAAGCCGAAGTCAACAAACTGATAGCCAACGGCTTCATTCGTGAAGAACAACACCCGGACTGGGTCGCCAACATAGTACCGGTCCTCAAGAAGAATGGAAAGATTCGAATCTGCATCGACTTCCGCAATCTGAACGAGGCGTGTCCCAAAGATGAGTTCCCCCTCCCTATCACAGACATCATAATTGACAACACCTGCGGCTTCGAACGTATGTCGTTCATGGATGGCTTCTCGGGGTACAACCAAATTAAGATGTCTCTAGACGACGAAAAGCATACATCATTCTGAACACCAATAGGTACGTTCTGCTACATGGTCATGCCTTTCGGTTTAAAGAACGCTGGCATCACCTATCAGAGAGCTATGAGCATCATCTTTAGAGACCACTTGAGCAAAATAGTGGAATGTTATGTTGACGACATCGCCGTCAAAAGCCGCTGTAAGGAAGATCGTATGCATGATCTAAGGACAGTGTTCGACCTGATGCGAGCGCACAATTTGAAAATGAATCCCACGAAATCCTACTTGGACGTATCGGGAAGTTCTTGGGTTTCATCATCACCTCCCAGGGTATCCACGTAGACCCTGAGAAGACGAAGGCAATCATGGAGATGGGTCCCCCGAGAAATCTCCGAGAACTCCGAGGCCTCCAAGGGAGGTTAGCTTACATCAGGAGGTTCATTTCCAACCTCTCCGGGCGATGTCTACCATTCACCCATCTCATGAAGAAGGGCGTCTCATTCATATGGGATGAAGAATGCTAGCGTCCCTTCGACAGCATCAAAGAATATTTGTCGAACCCTCCAGTCCTGGTGGCCCTGGTTGCTGGAAAACTATTCCTGCTCTATGTACGAGCAATGGAGCATTCCCTTGGCGTTCTTCTAGCACAAAACAACGATGCAGGCCATGAGCAAGCTATATATTACCTCAGCCGAATGATGATTGGGCCAGAGCACCGATATACCACCGTGGAGAAGGAATGCCTTGCCCTGGTGTTCGCCATTCAAAAGATGCGACACTATGTCACAGGGCAAACCATACATGTGATATCACGAGTCAACCCCCTCAGGGTCCTCATGATGAAACTAGGGGCACTCAGCTCTCGCCTCGCTACATGGGCAATATTACTGTCCCCCTACCATATGATCTTTGTCCCGCAAAAGGCTGTTAAAGGTCAAGCTCTGGCAGACTTTTTAGTAGCCCACCCAGGCTCGGAGTCGGCCAGAATATACGAAGAAATCCCAGATGAGGTCGCCGACTCGCATGCGACCTCTCACGATGATATATGGCGAATGTTCTTCGACGATGCTTCAAGGACCGGACCCAAGGGCAACATCGTCGTCGGAGTCGGGGTGGTGCTGATTTCTTCCTCCAGACTGGTGATCAATCGTGCTTACTCCCTTACGAAACCTTGCTCTAACAATGTGGCCGAGTACAACGCTTTAGTCATTGGCCTCCAATTGCAAGAGAACTGGGGGTAGAATATCTTGAAGCATACGGCGATTCACAGTTAATCGTCAATCAGATCCGGGGTTCATACGAAGTCCGCCATGAAGACATAATCCCCTATCACCAAATAGCGATTAACATTATCTCGTCATTTGAAGGGTTCTTCATCGAACACGTCCCCAGACGCCAAAATATCGAAGCCGATGCCCTAGCAGGCCTTGCCGCTTCCCTAGCAGTGCCGAACCATATTCATCATTTAGTGGACGTGATAGGCCATGAACTGGTCTGTCCCAAGAATAATGTTCAATTCGTGGCGAGTTATTCTGCTCAAACGATCGACGAAGTACCAGACTGGAGACGACCATTCATAGACTTCGTAGTCTACGACATCCTGCCCGAGAACCCAAAGGAAGCCACCTCTATTAGAAGGCGTTCTCTCAGATTCTTCTATGATACAGAGACGAAAATGCTGTATCGCCGATCCTACGATGGATTATTGCTTCGATGTCTGTCAAAAGCAGAAGCCAAAGAAGCCGTACGCGAAGCCCATGACGGTGTCTGCGGGGCCCATCAGCCTAGTCCAAAATTGTAAGACCGTCTTCGCCGAATGGGGTACTACTGGCCCACGATGGTAGCAGATGCGATAGACTATGCAATAAAGTATAAAGCCTGCCAAGTCCATGCGAACTTCATCCACCAGCCATCCGAATTTCTACATCCGACGGTGGCATCCTGGCCATTCGAAGCATGGGGAATGGATATCATCGGTCTGATCACTCTACCTTCTTTCCGAGGACATTGTTTCATACTCGCAATCACGGATTACTTCTACAAATGGGCAGAAGCTGTTCTGCTTGCAGAAGTAAAGACTTCAAACGTGATCAGCTTCCTCAAGCATCACGTCATCTATCGCATTGGACTGCCCCGAAGGATCATCCATGATAATGGTCCACAGTTCGCAAGCCACGCCTTCTATCGGTTCTGCGACAAGCACCGCATCCAGAATATTGCTTCAACGCCATACAATCGGCAGCGAATGGGTTGGCAGAAGCATTCAACAAAACCATCATCAAGTTGCTCAAAAAGTTCGTATCATCCAACAAACCCGACTGAAACGAGAAGCTTTATGAATGCTTATGGGCGTATCGTACTACAGTTCGAACAGCCACAGGGAACACACCATTCTTCCTGGTGTACGGGAGTGAGACAATTCTCCCATTAGAGACTCAAATACCCTCGCTCCACATCGCTCTCACTTACCAATTGACGACAGACGATAACTATCGTCTCCGGCTACAAGAGTTGGAGGCCTTAGATGAAAAGTGCCTATTAGCTCAGCAACGAATCGAGCTATACCAAGCACGTATCTCCAGAGCCTTCAACAAGAATGTTAAAATCAGAATATTCCAAGTGGGCAATCTCGTTATGGCAGTTCGGAGACCGATAGTTATGACTCATAAAACTGCCGGCAAATTCCAGCCAAAATGGAAAGGTCCATTTATCATTGAGGCTGTATTCTCCAACAGTGCTTACCGCCTTGTAAAACAAAACGGAGACTTGCTCATGTTGCCCATCAACGGCAAGTTCCTGAAGAAATATTATGTCTAAGCGACATTCTTCGAATCCCAGATTATTGAGTTATGTACCCGCCGGTACCGCTGAACTCACATTCACAAAATCCCAGATTATTGAGTTATATACCCGCCGGTACCGCTGAACTCACATTCACAAAATCCCAGATTATTGGGTTATGTACCCGCCGGTACCGCTGAACTCACATTCACAAAATCCCAGATTATTGAGTTATGTACCTTTCAGTATCGCAGAACTCACATTCTTCTCCTAAATATCCCAGATCGCTGAGTTATGTACCTGCTGGTACCGCTGAACTCACATTCCGACTACAAATCTTCCAGAATGACGAGTCATGTACTCTTTTGTACAACTGAACTCATATGCCGACTCTAACTCTCCCAGATCATCGAGTTATGTACCTGCAGGTACCGCTGAACTTACACTCTGGTCACTACAGATAAATCTATATTGCCTCTCCTAGGTATTAAGTCATGTATGATCATACCTCTTAAATTTTCTCCTAAAAGAGCCTCCTCCCTCATGATCCACGACCCGTACTCTAAGTGCACAAAAAGGGTAACAGATCCACAAAATTTCCAAGACGACCACGTCGATGTTACCTCTGAGTTGTCTCACTTCCGCCAAAAACAAATCATCCCCTACATAGAACTTCCATATCCTCATTTCCTCTGAGTCGTTCTATGTACCCCTTCATGGAGCCCACTCCTGCCATGTCCTTCTTATCTCTGAGTGGGAAGGCACCATCGAAGAAACACTCATGCTTGCCATGTCCTCATTACCTCTGAGTAAGTATGTTGGTTCCCTTTCGACTTATTATCCGTACCCAAAACCGGAGTACGCCAAGGATAATAGGTCCACAAATGTCCTCTGTTGACCACAAATATCCTCCGCTGAGTCCACTCCTGCCATGTCCTCATTACCTCTGAGTAGGAAGATTCTACGATAAAAAAAAACCCTCACGCTTGCAATGTCCTCATTACCTCTGAGTAAGTTTGTTGGTTTATCTCTCAACTTATTATCCGTATCCAGAATCAGGATACGCCAAGGATAATAGGTACACAAAAAGTCTCTCATTGGGGCAACTACTACAAAACAAAGAATAGAGCGAATGTTTCCCAGTCATTCAAAGGCGGTGACATTCATATGACTACATCTCATGAGCAAGCCAGAAAAGTTCTCTATTATTTCATTCAGATAAGAAGGAAAGAGATTACATCGATGTCCAAAAGAAGCAAGACATAAACCGTAGCTAAAGACAGACAGAAGTATCAAAACAAAGACGGACATTTGTGAGAGCCCACGAATCCTAGTTGCGGGGACGCATATACCAACCCCTCAACCATTTTGCATATGAAGGATGTACTTGAGCAAGATCCTCGTCCGAAATAGGAGGATCAGAACTCCCAGTACTACCACCGTCAGACCGGGGCTCCTCCTTTACCGCAATGGGCACCAGCTCTCCTTTCTGTTCCTCCGCTTCTGGTGTTACCTCCTCCTTAACAAGCGATTATTCTCGTTTGAAAGGGGGCAGCAACTCTTTCTTCACAATGATCTCAGCCTACGGCAGGGTTGCTGCAAGAATCAAAGATAAAAAGAAACAAAGTCAAAAGATGGTCAGAGCCTTATGCGGCACAGTCCAAAAGGGAAGCTCATGCGGCTCGATGCAGCACAGCCTCAGGCGGCCTAATTTAGACGAGCTTATGCGGGCTCGATTCAGAGGGACTCATGAGGATCTGATCGACAGGTCATTATGCGATTCGGTTTACGAAGTGCTCATGCGGCCCACTAAGACAACTCCCATACGGCTTGGACATGGGGTATACCCCCATACGGCTCGGTTATGGGACATGTATGCGGCCCATATAATTCGAACAGTTTGCATTAAAAGCTCGTACATAAAGCATGCAACAGAGCCGTTGTTAGGGTTTCGAAGTATATGACTTTTCCAAATCCTTACCCTTAACAGCAGGATGAACGTCGGAGTGAGCTTCGAGTGCCGCAGCCGACGTCAAGGCCGCGCCCTTACCCTTCGTTGCAGCCTTCGCCGCAACCTTGGAGGACTTGGGAGCCATTGCTGATGATCAGAAAAGGAAGACGAAGACAAGAAAGCTAGGACAAGAGCGGAGAGTAAAGAAGTCTTCTTTCCAAAAATACGCTGCTATTTATAGACGAAGCCCATAGACCGACGCATCGATCTATGTGCAATGAACCGACTCTTCGGTTATCAAGGCGATCCGACTATTCAAGGCTAAACTCTTGGGATCCTGTCCCAAAAAGTGGCTTTAAATCTGACAGCAAATCAAAAGCAATCAATGCAAAGATTTGCACACGTGGCATGAAGACGTGGCGAGGAGCCTACGCGGCCAGACAGTCTATGTGGCTCAGATGGCCATGCGGCTGAGGCGGCCATGCGGCTGAGACATCCATGCGACCAGAACATCCTATGCGGCCCGAAGAGTCCTTACATGGCCATACTTCTTATTCAAAGTATTTCAATTTTGCAAATTGAAAACTTTGAAGGGGATCTTGTAGAAGCATGGAAAAGAATAAAAAAAGGCAAATGCAGCTCCAACAGAGAGATCCCCATGCGGCTTAGGATCCCCATGCGGCTCAGGAGTCCATGCGGCTCAAGGGTCCATGCAGCTCGGATAGTTCCATGCGGCCCAGGAAGAAGCCACGTGGCCTTCAACAGTCCTTCTCGACATTCGGCTGCATTTAATGCCCCGACGGCTGCTCTGACAAATGACGGCTATGACAGCTCTGACATAAAGATGCAATAATGACTGAATGATGACATGTTCATAGGAAAGAGGAGAAAATCTCCTTACAGCTGGCAAAATCTAACAAGTCCCGAGGCCACTCCATGCGGCCGCTCACTTCATGTGGCTTCCCATTCGCATGCGGCTGCCCATCCGCATGCGACTGTCTATCCCCATGCAGCTGCCCATCCTCATGCGGCTGCCCATCCTCACGCTGCTGTATGCTTCATGCGGCTGAGAGGACCACCTATATGCGGCTCGGCCAGGACGGTCCATTTGAGATACGTGGCGCTCTTCGCGACAATTGAGACACGTGGCAGTCTTATCTTCCCTGGAACTATGGGTGCTAACAAATCCTAACAAAATTAGATTTGTTGCAATTGTCATAATTGCCCTGATCAAATCAAATCAAGCAAATTGGACACGTAGCAGGCTATCACAAATCATGAATATTCATGGCAATCAACATTTATTGCCCACAGAAATTTGATACAAGCCATATTTATTACCTAAATTTGCTACAATCAGAATTAATGGCCCAGATTAATTGATCCTTAACCGCCGACTTCTCAAGGAGACAATTATTTGCAAACCCTAATGATCACACCCCCACTTTTATAAATAGCAAGGTGCCATTCCCTTGCAAATCCTGGAGAATTTAGGAGACGAGAGCAGAGAAAAGAGAGAAAGAGTACTACAGAGACATCCAGAGATCCAGCAGCCGAAGGCGCAAGGGAGTCTCCCCACACGTCCAAGAGCATTTTTTCACCAAAGCCAAGGCTACATCCGATCGTCCAAGGAGTAAGGCAGAGCTGCCGTCGCTTTCCTGAGCCTCTATCGCCACCCCCCAAAATCAAAAATAAACAATTGTACTTAGATTGCTGTACCTAGGTTTTTGTCTCTTGGCTTTCTTTGTACGAGCGAGTTTGTATTGTGAAGTAAAAGTCCAGTCCTTCGATATAATTGTTCTGTTCTTTTATAATTCATGGCAAACAGTAACCCATTGTAGATGTTCTTTTGCTATTTATAATACCTACCAGTTTTCATATGGGATGTTAGTCTGCCTTACAGCCTTGATGATTTATTATTTTTCTTATCCTTTCCAGTATGACACCCATGACCAGAGCCTATCCTTGAGTGTAGCTGTAGCTTCGTCTGAGACTGAGAGTCTTTCTCTGCCTCCTATAGTGGTACCCCATACCATATTCTTGGGAGGATTATTTTCTGATGAAGCTCAGATATTCGGGCTTCTCTGGGATGTGTTAAAGACACAGAAAGTTCAGGCTGAGATCTTAAGGGAGTAGTATCCAGTTCTACCTAGAGCCTCAGAAGTACCCAGATTTCCAGCCTAGACTTTAGTATGTCTTTTGAGATAATTGATACACCCCCACATTGTTTGTATGTTTTGATACCTTGGGATTGCTTTGTGCTGTAGTATGACTAGAATGGCTAGATGGAAACCCTAGGGAGAGTATTCTAGGTAGACGAATATTCTTTCTATGACTTTGATTTCTGGAACGCCAAAGATGTAAATCTTTGGAAACTTCCATCATAAATTTGTAGTAGACAAGATTATCTTCACTTTGATATATTATGTCCCACTCAAACTTGTTCCCTTGTACTACTTTAGCATCGCAGCTTTCGGTCCAATTTAGGTCATTTGACCATTCCCACTTTAATTATGATTATCATATGTACATTGCCATGACTTTTAATTTAGGAGCACAAGATTAGTTGTTTTCTCAAATCCAACTTCACATGCATGACCTATACATGACACCCTACACCCATGACCTTCGTATCCTACTCAGATATGCCATCTTGTGCTTCATAATTATCACACGACTTTCCTGACACAAGATCCCATCTTGATTTACCCTACGTAGTCGCTTTTATTTCCGACTCGAATTGGGGGCACCTTTACGACCCAAACCTGCCGACCCAAATTTGAGATATGCCCCATTTTAAGCCTACTACCCATATTTTACTTGTTGACCTTGTGTGCTGCTAGGTAGAAGCTTCGACCTTGATTGTTGGAGGTTTGACCTAGAAGGAGTACGACCACTCTTAATTTCGAAGACAAAATTCTTCTAAAATGGGTAGACTTGTAACACCCACTTTTCTAAAAATAAGGGTAATTTTGAACCTTTGTAAAAGTTTATTATTTAATAATAGGATTTATGATTTATGGGAATTTTTAATTAATTTAATACTATTTATATTGGTACATTATAATTTTGATGTGTTAGCTAGTGAACCCTAGAACTATTGAGTCTAGAGACTAACCATGACCGTGGTGACCTAACCATGATTAGAATGACTAATTACAACTTTTTAGGCTAAGGGTATTTTGGTCATTTTGTGACTTTTGAATTATTTAGGATTTTGATTAATTAGTGAATTTTAGATTATTTTAATAATATTTAAATTGATGTATTGTGATTTTGGTTATTTTTTATATTTTAATATTTTGGGAATTTTTCTATTTTAATATTGATTTTACGGGATTTGTTTAGTCGGGTTTAAGTTTCGTTTCGTTTCGACTTGTGTTAGTGACCCACGTAGCTTAGACTCTAGACGGGATCCCAAGATTAGTTAGTCATGGCACATAAACCCTACTAATTAAGTTAGTAAGTTTAGACTAATCCCACTTGTTCGATTGGTTAAGTTAGATGCTTAAATTTAACCCTTTTGATCCCAAACATGAACCTAACTTAAAATTAACCAAGAGGACTAGTTGAGGCCTTATTGGGCTTTCCCCCAAGGCCCAAATAGGGTTTAATAGAAGCCACTATAGGTAGGTTAGCCTCCCTTCCTTTCATTTCATTCTATCTTGCCTCTTTTCCTTCACAAAGTGTTCTTTCCCAAATTAGAGAGCTTTCCCCTTTGATTTGATCTCCAAATCCTTATATCCCTCCACCAAAACTTCCATCCAACCTTCTCATACTACCAAAGGAGGGTGCTAGCAAAGATTTGGAGCAAAATGCAAGGAGGATTGTCCTTTTTGGAAGATCTTCGTGTCGGAGCTGTATCCTTGAGAGTATCATTGGGATTCCACTCCTAATAGGTAAAACCAACCCTCTAAATTGATTTTCTATGCATATTAGTTAGTTTTGAATCCATAGAATCCACCTCCATGTATGTACCCCCTTTAGATTCAAGTTTGAGGCCATTTGGAGCTCTCTTGAGGATTTTAGATATGTATTTTGTGTCCTACTTGATAGATCCCAAATTAGGACACCCCATGTGTTTGATTTATTGCCTAATATGATTAATTATTTTTTAAATTCAGTTTTATAATGGTTAGAGAGTGGATTGATCTTAGTTACGATGGTTAGAATGAGTTTCATTTGGAAACCTATGCCTACATGTGTTTCTTTTGTCCAAAATAACCCAAATTCGTCATAATATTCATCCACGTTTTTAGTAGCCATAGCAACTTAGAAATGCTATCACTTTTAGTTCAGAACTTCGATTAATCTCTATTTTTTAAAGAACCTTATCGAAGTTAGATTTCCAAATAAATATTTTAATAAGCCAAAATCGTTCTGGAACTTTCTGTAAAACTATTTGAGTGTCAGTTGTCCGAAAGACAAACGTATTTCGGTATTTTTGCGATTTTGAGAGATTCCGGACACGAAAATACGATCCGTTTGAAGTTTCGGAAAGCTAACACGAAGGACTACGACATACTTTAATCCTAAAATTTAGTGAATGTCTACTTGGTACATTATTGATTTTAAGTAGAAGAGTGATTATACGATATAGACATTTTGTGTAACCTATGAGCCTATGTAGTATGGATATTAAGTGAATGTAGGTATCATAGGTTGTCAAGTATAAGTATGATATAGTACATATATATATTAATGTTAGGTAATATATGTTAGTATATTTGTTAGATGTTGGTTAGTAGAGGGTTAGATATGTTAGAATTGGTATATGTTAGTGTAAGTTATATATGTTAGTATGTTTGTTAGATGTTGGTTAGTAGAGGGTTAGATATATTAGAGTTTGTTATATGTTAGTGTAAGTTATATTTATTAGTATGAATATTAGTTAGTATTTTGTTAGATATTTGATATGTTGTTAGATAATTTAATGTTAGATATCTAGTATATTAGATATTGATATGTTAGTAGGTTATGTTAGTTCTAGATATTGGTATGTTAGCAAGTTAGTCTCTAAAGGTCATATGTTAGATATTAATTAAGATATTATGTTAGTACATTAGATAGTTAGTTAATTAGATATTTGAGGGACATCTTGGTATCTCATGATACGAAGTTAGTATCTTAAGGTAAATATGAATTACCTTTACCTTCAAGGTAAATGATTAGTTTACCTTATGACCAAGGTATTGGTTTTGGGATGCCAATATGACCAAGATTGATATGGTATCCTAGTGTCTAAGGGTTTAAGTTTGAGTATATGATGTTAGATTGTGGAAGGATTATATAGATAGGTATATATATTATTGGGTTATATAGTATCTATATATATTAAAAGAGTATATATATATATATATATAGGTTATGGTTTATAGTGAGGATATGTATATACTTGATATATGATATCTATATGTATGTGTTAGGTTGGTACTATATGGGTAAGGTATATGTGATATATATGTAATGTATATTATATAACTAAGTTTGTGTGCCTTGTTAGTTATGTGGCTTAGCTTTGTGCCTTGATTTAGACTATGTGTTAGATAGCAATGGTACTAGTTTACTTGATTGTTTAGGCCGTAGACTTGTTTAGACCTAGAATTGACTAACCTAGACTAGTTTGACCATTGTTGACCAAACCTTAGCTATTTTGACCACATTAGACTAATTGTCCTAGTTTGACTAGACTAGTTGACCAGAGTTAACCAGGAGTTGACTTTGACCTTGATTAACTTAGACTCATGTAGATTGTATTATAATTTCAATTACTATATAAATTGAACTCTTTATAACCTGTGTTGCTCTAACTAGGACTCTGTGATTCTAGTTGGCCATCTTTTTATATCAGCTGTTCAGGATATCAGGCGAGTACATTCTCTAATCATTTCATAATTGTTAGGATTTATATTCTATCTCTAGATTACTTTACTTGATGCTCTCACGTTGTTAACACGGATTGGTACTATATGGATCCTTACATTGAGATGTTATCCCCCTCGGGAGCATCGGATACATTATGTCATGTGCGTTTCACTTTCATCATGTACTCCCGTACTTTCACTATTCATGTATACTCTTATGATTCATGTACTCTCTTGTTCATAGAGCCCTCACGTATAACTTTATGTGCACCCATTTATGGGCCTTCATGTGAAATATTGTACAATAATATAACTTGTCTGGATCCTTGTGTATTGATTGGGGTACGGGGGAGTCGAAGCAGTCATGTAAATAATTCCAAAGTAGTGTAATCATTGTACAAACTCCTTAGTGTAATCATGTGCAAATTTAAGCTGTTCACATGTCTATCTTGTACTCTACATCACTAGTCACTGATAGTTCTCTACTTATAGTAGCTATTTACATTACAGTTCTCTCTTTTTTACTACATGTACTTTCTTTCAGCATTTTATGTATTTCACTCTGTTGCATGCTTTATATTCCTGTCTTGATATGAACTGCTGAGATTTTGTGCTCGTTTCTATCCTGACTGGACCTGTTAAAAATATTGCAGGTAACATAGAGATTTACAGCTAGCCTAGAGGACCAGTAGAACTTAGAGTAGATTTCTAGTTTATGGTTTAGTTTTCTCTGTTGGAACTTGTATTGTAATAAGTGGAGATTTGAGTTGTATTTGAGATTTTTTGATATATTATTATTTTAGAAGTTTATTTAAGTTATTGCTTGCAGTTTAGGATAGACTTCTATGTTATCCTATCGTGCTTAGACTATGATTGAGTTATATCATATCTTATACTTGTCCTCCATTTGGAGTTGAAATTGTGACATGTATATTATATAATTGCGTGAGTTGTTGATTAGATAGTGACATAGAACAGCGTTCTACTACCGATACTGCGGTGTAGGCTGGACGTACCCACTTTTTGTGCCCCTACACTGGGTGCGGGTCATGACAGTCTGTACTTAAGACATGACAGATTCTATTTTGTATGGTGAACATCAAGGAGAACTCGAATGTTTGCAAAGGTTTGATTACCTGTAAGGGACCAAACTATAGCAATGCAGTGAATCATTTAAAAGACATAACAAGAAGATGGCAGGCCATATACATGGTCTGTAGCAAAATTTCTAAAGGGGACAGTGCAATGTGCAGAGGATATGACTCAATTGGCTCGACTTCACAGGACAATGGACAGATCAATATTTGTATGACTGAACAAGAAAGTGAGTAAAATCAATGGTATATCAACTGTGGTTAGTAAACAATCATTGAATCATAGATACACACCCATATACAATGTCTGCACAGGACATTGAGTAAAACAATGAGCAACAGTGAGCACAACAATATGTGTCGAGCCTCCAAAGCACTATTGCTCTACCAAAACTATTCCAAAATACTGTACAACAACTAATATTGCTAACACACTCTACTACCAATACAAATTCTAGGTTAAATCTGAAATCTAGGTATCAAATGCCCTAAGAGTTATTTCGTCGAACACTTGGTGTGCGTATCCGATACTCTCGTAAAACGTACATCAAATGAATCCAAACTTGACCCAAATCCTTCCTAATGCAAGGGAACCCTAAATGAATGCATCTACAACAAGAAAATGGAAATTAGAGGGTTTAGAGGGCTTATTCCAATTGAGAGATGGATTTTTAATGAAAAGCTTCTAGATCTAGATCTCCACCAATCTCCAATAGTCAAATTGCTCCAAATGCTCCCAAGCTAGACAATAGAGGCTTCATCTCTCCAAGTGAAAGAGATTGAAATTCATTTGAGGAAATTTGAACTCAATTTGGATGTTGGAGGCAATTTGGGGAAGAACACAAATTAGGATTAGGGTTTATAATGAAAGGAGGAAGAAGGAGGCAATGTGTACTATTAATTGGAAAGGAATAGATCATGTATGGCCAGCCAAGAGGGGTTGCTTGGGTTTTGTTTAGGCTTGGTTGGGTGCAATGTCTAAAAATCCTTCTTAACTTGTCATTTAAAGCCCTTTAAGAAAAGGCCCATTATAGCTTATGTTTTAAGTCAACTAATAGATTATAAATGATATTCTAACTAGATTAGAACCTAACTAAAGTTGTCTAATCTCACTAACTATGCTTTTTATGGTCATGGCTAACATCTACACAATTTAGTTCTAAGGTTCCACCAATTAAGACACTAACACAATTCATCAATTTAAAATATATATAAAATAATCAAAAAAATTACCAATTACCAAAATACCCTTATTCTAGAATGTGGTGGTGACACTAACATCTAACAATATAGAATATAACATGCCATCTTCGCACGGAGGAATAATATAACATATGAAATATATAACTCAATCACATGAATCTAAAGGAAAATGAAGCATGATATTTGGATAGAAGATAATAAAGATAAAGTCTGAATAGTAGCATAAGTCATAACACAAATGAGTCTAGAAGTCTAAGTCAATAATACATATCCTGAAATAATATAACAGACCCAATGTAGCAATCAGGAGACAAATCCAACAAAACCTAGCTAATAACTAAGTCACTACTGGAGGTGCATCCTCTACGAGCACCGGATCCACGAACAATTCCAGAGCAATATCCTCATCTATCCCCGATCCGTAGTTAGTCGGACAAAAGTCATATAAATCCTCTAAAAAAATATTATCCAGTCAGGATTGGAGCAAACTACAAACACTAATAGCAGTTTCATTAAATTGACAAGTGTTATTAATAAACAATATGTAATATGGTACATAATGGATATAAAAAATGAACAGTAAGAAGTACAAGGTAAACAGGTAATCATATCATGGTAATGTGAGAGCATGTAAGTAAATCAGGAATATAATGTATCACAGGTAATTTGAGTATAACATGTAATCTAAACGGTGACTTAAGATATTAGAGTGTTATGTGTTCGGCTTGGGTCGGGATCATGCTATTCCATATGACCGGCTATACACAAGTACAAGTGCAAGTAAAATTAAAAATTAGGCCGGCCATACATAGAAAGCTATACACAAGTACAAGTAAGGTCAGGCTACACCCTACGTATGGCTAGGGTGAGCTATACACAAGCAAGTAGTATGGGTATGATCACATAATCTCTAACAACTCTTCAATCCTCCGAATAGTATAATAGATCCAACCATGTCATGTCACGGCACAGGATTTAAGAAGCAGGGGTCTAGCCCAATCTTGAATCGGTGTCTACACATGAACAAGCAAGAAGAACACAAGTCATGTGCAGGGTCCACAGGGAAATAACATCTCATGACGGAATCCAAAGTATACTAGTTCGTGTTTCCTCGTGTCAGAAATCAAGTAAAATACTACAACTAAATTTATAGAAAGTATCAAGGTAATAAAAACTATCAGAGAATATACTCGCTTGCGGTCCTGAGCAGTAAATGTGAATCGAGGTCCAAAGTGGAGTCATAAAGACATATATATGAGATATACATGTTAATTGGTGTTTAGGTATGTTAAACATGGATATCTAAAGTACAATAAGCATTCTAAGTCAATTCTAGGTCAAAACTAGGCCTCCGTGGTCAAACTAGGTCAATTTGACTTAAAAGTTGACTTTTAGGGTCAAACTGGTCAACCTTGGTCAAATCGAGTCAACCTAGGTTATGTTCCCCTATTTCAATATATAGGTAATGCCTAATGAAATTTACCCTATATCTAGTCTTTACCTACCTTGCATTACATTATCTATTACATTATATTACCTATCTCATGTTATTACCTATACTAGGTAATATCTTATTCCTAACACATATGTATTCCTCTCTTACCTTTCTATGTTATCCTATCACCTACATTAGGTAAACACCCATTATCTATATTATGCATTACCTACACAACAATACCTATACTCATTACCTACTTAATACACATTACTTATACCTAGGTATTACTTAGGTAAAACTCTTTACCCTAGTTTATAGGGAAACCTATCTCACACACATATACTAACCGATCCTACCTCATAGGTAATCTCCTTTACCTACTCAAAGTCCAAACACACATGGAGCCACAATGTACTGTACAAACCTTAGGCTACTGCCATACTACTCACATAAATACACTGTCACAACTCCTATCTGCCACACTCCATCACATGCCAACACACACAGGCCAAGCACAGGCCACCTATGCCAAGGCCTGTCCAGCCTAGGCTAAGCCAGGATATGCAAGGCCAAGCGAGGGAATGTTATAGTCTGCATGAGCCTATGCAAGGCCCTGCCTGCTAAGGGCTAATACCCTGCTGTCGCTTGACCTGGGTGAACCAGGTAGAAATTGGCCAACATTGCCTAAGCCCCTCTGTGCATATGCAATGCAATGCAGTGCACTTGACACTGCCTGCACCCAAATACAGGTCCTAACAGGACCCCCTGTACACCCTAATCCCTGCACAGGTCAGGTGGTCTAAGGCCAAATACCCCATTCCCTGTTGCATTCTCTAGAAGAGCCTATTGGCTTGCCTAACTTGCCATTGGACACCAGTGCACAGGTAATATTGTTGTGCAGTAGCATTAGCCCCTGCTGCAGAACATGGGCATTGTCCTGCCTGCAAGGCAATTGAAATAATGGGGTTCAATCCCCTGCAGTCAAGAGGAGAAGAACCCCCTTGTCCTGCACCCCTGTAGGGCTTCCATACCTTTCCACCAACCTGCTGCATACCAAATAGGTATGGCAGACCCTATTGCAGGGCCTGCACACCCTTTACTTGGGAAATACTACCCTGTAGTGGCCAATTGGCCCCCAATTACCTGCCTACCTAGTCCTCCTAATCCTATTTACATGGCACAATCACTTGGCAGTTCATACAACCTCACCAGGACACACATAACACTCTTGAACCCTCAATTTCTCTGACTCCCTGTCACTTGGGACACTCACCTGGGATACATAAAAATTCTTCCCAATCACTCTGTACAAGTCCTGCCACATAGGGATCACTCACATGTACACTCATCTAATACTCTCATGCCCCTCATGATCACACACTTGAAGCCACACATTGGCTAACACTCTTAGCACTCTCACTCACATAGACACATACTCTATACTGTCATATGACAGTTAACTCACACACTAATTTAAACACCACTGTCACATTATGACAGTACATAACCACACACACATCTAGTTTACTGTTATTTACAGTTTTCCCCTCCTAGCCACTCATGTGTGTCTAACACACACACAAACACTAAATGGACACCTATGATAGGACACACATATGACAGTTCTCTATTCCCTTCACTTGACACTTTGCACACACTACTCACTATGACACACTCACATATAAATACTCATGACTCATCCTATGAGTGTCACACACACTCCAACCACATAGACACTACGAACACACTCAATGCACACACCCAAACATAGGAACATATCCTAAATGATAATTAAAAGTTAAATAGTGCAGTATCTAGTTAGTGCAATGTGTCATATGAAATGTGACATATTATGAAATGTGTAGGAGGAATAAAAACCCTCCAAATTATCTTCGTGTCCTAATGTATCATGACACAACCTATTAGTATCCATATGTGGACATAATACTAGTCTTATATACTATTCACATGTCCATTTAGCCTATGAAATAATATGACAAACACTTGGTGTGCCAACTTTGGGTTTTTCTAAAAATGACACAAAAACTCTATATAACTTCTACCATAATAATGGTTAGAGCCTTGCCCTTTCCCCTATGGGTATCCCTAGTCCATGGGTGACTTTCTAATAGTGTCATACATGAAAATAGTGTCTAAACTAGGAGAAATGATAAGTTGTTTACATATTGGGAGATTGATTCCTAATGAAACTCTCAAAGAGGACTCAAGTGTCACGTACGACACAATCTCCCAAGCTTTTGGACTCATCTTCTTGTGCTCCTTGGTCTCCAGCTCCAAGTCTCCTAGAATGAAGAGTTTGTAAAGTTTTGAAGGATTTTGGAAGAGTTTTGGTGGAGAAAAGTGTGGGAAATGGAAGGAGCTTGAAGAGAGCTCTAAACTAGGGTTTTGGAGGCTCAAATGAAATAAAGAAGAATGAGAAAACCCTCTCTCTTGGCTGCCATAAATGTGCCTTAGAACCCACTTTGAAATGTCCAAAACATCCCATAAGTTGTCATGAACACTTAACATAAATGAAGGGTTGTTCTAGTCTAAGTATTGGTTAATTCTAAACCTAATCTTAACTGAACATGTCTTAAATGTGTCTATTTGTGTTCAACCTAAAACATCGGTCCAAGTAGTCATATCTAGTCCAAATCGGTCCACTAATCAAAGGTCTAATAAATAGACTAGTCTACCAATAAATGCAAGCTTCATAAGTAATTAATTAAATAACTATAAACTTAATATAAATAATGTAACAAAAATAACCCTATCTAGGACTATGGTAGTGACAAATCTACCCTCCTAAAAACATTATCCTTAAAATTAAAGACAAAACTAGCACAGGAATACAAGCAAGAACAAAGAGAACAATACCTCAAGGCTCGAAGAGATAAGGGTATCGCTCCCGTATGTCATCCTCTCTCTCCGAGGTAGACTCACCAAGAGAGTGATACCTCCATACGACATGAACCAAAGGAAAAACCTAGTTCCGGAGCACCTTCTTCCGACGATCCAGAATCTCCACAGGCTACTCTGGATAGATGAGAGTAGGACCAACCTCTATCTCGGATTGATCCAATACATGACTAGGGTCTTCTACGTACCGTCTCAACTATGACACATGGAACACGTTGTGAACTCCCTCTAGTGTAGGCGGCAAGTCTAGTCGATAGACCATTGCAACGACCTTCTCAAGAAAGGTGAAAGGTCTGATGAATCGTGGACTAAGCTTCCCGTCCCTACCAAAGCGAATCGTGCCCCGTATCAGAGAAATCCTCAAAAATACCATATCACCAACCTAATCACAAAACAAGACACAACACAATTTCCTAAAGCAAACAATCACAAGCAAGCACAAACCAAGAACTAAAACTATACCTCGAACTTTAATAGTCTTCGGTGGCTATCGGCCCAATGTCTCTTCCTATCCTGTACCACTTGAAGTCTATCTCTGATCATCTTGACCTTCATCGTTGCATCCACTACCATCTTTGGCCAAGCAATACCCTCTCGGCAACATCGTCCCATGACAAAGGAGTGCGACACCTCCGTCCGTATAGAGCCTTAAATGGCGATATCTCTAACTCTACCAGGTGGAGATGGTCCTCCCAAGAACCTTCAAGATCTAATACACAAGTACAAAGCATATCTTCGAGTGTCTGAATGGTCCTCTCCGACTGTCCATCCGTTTGGGGGTGATATGTGGGGTTGAACATAAGATTAGTGCCCAAGCTAGCCTGCAAACTTCTCCAGAATAAGAAGTGAAGCGACTATCTTGATCCGAGACTATGCTCATAGAAATATCGTGCAATCTGACTATCTGCCACACATACATCTTATTCAGCTTCTACGTAGACAAATCCACCTTAAAAGGCAAAAAGTGGGCCGATTTGGTTAATCTATCAACGATAACCCAAATTATGTCTTTTTCTCCTGGAGATTGTGGAAGTTCGGACACAAACTTCATAGTAATGTGCTCCCACTTCCACTCTGGAATAGGTAGTAGCTAAAGCAGACCACCTGGCCTCTGCCTGTCGGCTTTCACCTGCTGGCACACTAAGCATCTAGATACAAACTGTGCCACCTCCCGCTTCATGCCATACCACCATACGTGCTCTCTCAGGTCTCTGTATATCTTGTTGGCTCTAGGATGCATAGAGTACTGAGAATGATGTTCTTTCTAAAGAACCTTCTTCCGAAGCTCTCCACTAGGAATGCACAGTCTAGTACTGTGCCTCAACGACCCATCCTCAGCGATAGAAAATCATCAAGTAACCCTGTTCGCACCTACTCCCTAATGCTCCTCAGGACGACATCATCAAACTGTGTTGATCTGACTCTGTCCATCAACTCAAACTGAATCTGCAAACACCACATCTGTATCTCTATCCCCAAAATGATCACCTCAATACCCAAACTATCCTAATCTTCCAATAGATGACGATCTACCGTCAAATATATAGCTACCAGATACATGCTCAAGGCATCAGCAACTATGTTGGCCATTCCAGGATGATACTATAATAAGATATCGAATTCCTTTATCAGCTCAAGCTACCGCCTCTATCTCATATTCAACTCTTTCTGAGTGAATACGTACTTCAAGCTCTTGTGATCTGTGAAGATCTCTACACGCTCTTCGTACAGGTAGTACTTCCACAACTTTAAAGCGAAAATAATAGCTGCCAACTCCAGATTATGGATAGGGTAGTTCTTCTCATGAGGATGCAATTACCTAGATGCATAGGCAATCACCTTTCCATGCTGCTGAAGAACACAACCCAAGCCATTTTCAGATGCACTACTGTAGATATTGAAACCATATGTCCCTGATAGCAACATCAAAATAAGAGCTATAGTCAACCTCTTCTTCAACTCATCAAAGGCGGCCTGATACTCGGTCCTGACGAACTCTACGTCCTTTCTGGTGAGTCTAGTCATCAACTCTGCAATCCGAGAGAAGTCCTGAACGAACTTTTGGTAGTAGCCTGCCAGACCCAAAAAGCTCCATATCTTCGCAACCGTGCTTGGTGTGGACCAAGACTCAACTATTGAAATATTCTTTGGGTCCACCGAGATCCTATTCTTGATCACAATATGACCCAAGAACTCCACCTGCTCCAGGAAGAACTCACACTTTGACAGTTTCCTACACAGCTACTCTCTCCTGAGGGTCTCTAGTACAATCCTCAGATGCTCCTCGTGCTCCTCTAGCATCTTCGAGTAGACCAAGATGTCATTAATGAAGACCACCATGAACTTGTCAAAGTACTGATGGAATACCTTGTTTATCAAGTTCATGAACACCGCTAGGGTGTTGGTCAACCCAAATGGCATAACAGTGAACTTATACTGGTTGTACCAGGTCCGAAAAGCCATCTTCGGAATGTCATCTTGTCACTACCACTTTTTAGTACTAGGGGTATTTTGGTCATTTGTGATTTATTGGAATTAATTAGATTTTTGATAATTAATATTGTGCTTATTATTGTGTTAAGCCTTGACCTAGATTTGCCCTAATCTAGATGTTAGTCATTAGCCTAGATATTGTATTAGAAGTTTCTAACTAGAAGACAAGGTTAGTAATATCTAGATATTTTAGCTAAGTAAAATATTTCGCTTGAGGGCTTAACATTGTAAAGAGAAGCCCATAGCCTATATTGCACTAAACCCTAACCCTAGAAGTGTGGCCGGCCATAGCATAGTCCCCCCTATAAGAGCATCACTTCTTTGCATCTTGCCTCTTTTCATTGCCCTTTTAAAATCCAAATTTGTGTTCTTCCCCAAAATCAACCCTTTCTCTAAATCAACTGCAAATTGATCCTAATCTTTTGCATTAGACTCCCCTACTATAGAAGAGGTCTATGGAGGCTAGCTAGCAAGGATTGGAGCCTCTTGGACCACAGCAAATTGGTGAAGGAACTTATTTCTAGGCTTTTGCGTTGAGATTCTAACTCTCAATAGGTAATGGCTCTAAACTCATATAAATTCCCGATTTCTCTTCATAGATGCATGCATCTAGATACCATACACCTGTAGACCAAGTTTGGTAGAATTTTGTGTCCATTTGATACACGTATCAGAGGCGTATAAAAGTGTAGTGTAAGGTGTTTGGTGAATTAGCTCAATGGACTATTTGTTAATGTTTTTCAAAACTAATTTCATATTTATGCAGCCTAATATGTATGGATTTTCTTCTTTGGATATTGAGCACATTTTCGTGTCCAAATCGGACACGGAGACTGCTGCACAGGCCATGACACATTGTCCTGCTGTCCGACCTACTTATCTCTCTGTACAGGCCACATGGACCCACCAAATTTGGTGTGGAGGTGGGGGCTATGTCTGTCAGGCCCCTTCCCAAGTTCAAGGTCGATTTGTGTCATGTCGGATACGAAATCGCGCTCGTACGGGTTCGGTCCAGTCTGTGCATATGCGACTTTGTGTTTTTGATACACGTTTGTAACACATACACGGGGCGACTTGGACACGAATCAGGGTGTCCATCACCTAGCCCTAGACCTACTCTATCTCTTTGCATGAACACAAGACTTGGCATCGAGTGTGTCGTGTCCTAGAGGATACGACATGTTAACACGAGCTGTGCTCACTGCACTGCACTGATACACATTCTGACAAGTGATTTTGACACTCTTTTGACACAGTTTTTGACACAGTTTGACACCCATGACACACCCCCTCATGTTCATACACTTTTTCCCCATTTTTTCCTTTATATATATTTGTGTATATATATATATAAAAATATATATATATATATATATATATATATATATATATATATATATATATATATATATATATATATATATATATATATATATTTATATATATATATATATATATAGCTATGTATTTTACTATTATGTTTATATATTTGACTGAGAGTTCCAGTTTTGGGTTCTGAGTTTCAGTGAGGGGTTTTGGGTTCAGTATGTTGTTGATCAGTAGGTTTTGATAGTTAGTTATGTTAGGTTTTATGTTATTTAATTTACATATGTTCTCTATACATGTTCCTATATATATATATATATATATATATATATATATATATATATATATATATATATATATATATATATATATATATATATATATAAATATATATATATATATTATATATATATATATATATTTTATATATATATATATATTTTTTTTATATTTATATATATATATATATATATATATATATATATATATAATATATATATATATATATATATATATATATATATATATATATATATAAAATATATATATATATATATATATATATATATATATATATATATTTTTTTTTTTTTTTTTTTGCTGTGTTTCCTTGTATGGATTCCTGGGAATTAATCTCAGGATGGGGACAGTCCCCTCACACCAGCAGCAAGCACATACACACGTACACTCTTTTTCACTAACCACTCTTACCCTCTTTCCTATCTATATATGATATGTTATCATATATATATATATATATATATATATATATATATATATATATATATATATATATATATATATATATATAAGGTATATATCATGTATATATGTTATGATATGTTACTAGCTAGGTATATATTTGTGAACTTGTGTATATAGGTATTATATAGACTATTTTATATGTAGGCTTCCTATATAGGCTATTTTGCATGTATTACTAGCTATGTATATATATATGGTATATATACAAAAAGATATATTAGACTATTTTGACCTTAGATATTGACTAGATAGGCCTATTATGACTCATAGACTTGAGTTGGACTAAACCCTAGACTAGTTGATTAGTTTGACTAGAGTTGACCTAGTTTGACTAGATTGTTGACCATAGTTGACCAAGATTTGACTTTGAGCTAAAATGACCTAGAATCATGTAGAATGCATTATAAACTTCATTTATTGCATCTTGGATACATTGTAACCTGTGTTGCTCTAAATATTACTCAGTTACTCGTGTACATACATCTATTCTCATCAGTCGTTCATGATATCAGGCGAGTATATTCTCTGATCGTTTCATACTTGCTAGGACTTATATTCTTGCTCTAGATTACTTTACTTGATGCTGTCACATTGTTATCACGGATAAGTACTATATGGATCTTTTTATGAGATGTTATCACCCTTGGGTGCGTGTGGTATTTCATGTTTATGTACTTTATTATGTGCATCATGTACTCATTATACTCGTATCTTTTCATATATACACATGTTCTCATGTGCCTTCATGTACACTCATGTGCTCTTATGTACACTCATGTTTACATGTGCTTCATGTATAAAAGTAGTTATTCATGTGTAATAACGTAACTTGACTAGATCCTTGTATGCTGATTCGGGTAGGGGTGAGTAGAAGTGGTTACGTGATCATTATCCCCAGTAGGTATTCTTGTGCAACCTCGTAGCTTATTCATGTGCAACCCAACCAGTTTATATAACCATCTTGTGCTCTAAATCACTTAGTCACTTACAGTTCTTACTTACCATATAGATATTTCCAGTTTATAAATATCTTTCTTATCTTTCGTGTATATTTCTTACAATGTTTACCGTATCTTACTCTACTGCTTGTTTTATATTTCCTGTCATGATATGAACTATTTGAGAGATATATATTCATTCCTGTCCTGACTGGACATGTTAAAAATATTACAGATGATATCGAGTAGTTCTGTCCTACTTACTATGGAGCCCATCCAGACGACACTGGTGAGTTGGACCCACAGGAGGATCCAACTCTAGCTGAGGACATCACCCTTATTGCCTAGTCTACATTGCTAGGTTTATCTTATTTCATATGTTATTTGTATTTGACATCTGAGTTGTATTATTTCTGGGTGTTGAGATATTGTGTCGTATAGACACTTAGACTTATTTTCTTCTGTTTGTATGTTCCCTTTGAGATTTCATATCTATCTTATCGTACTATTTCTACCTTAGAATTGTGATTAAGTTATACCTTCTATATTGTCCTCCGATTAGGAGAGTATACCTTGTGCAGCTATATTTATACTGTCTTAGATGCATGTAACCTAGTACAGCGTTCTACCGTCGACACTGCGGTGTAGGCTGGACGTACCTACTTCCCGTGCCCCTACACTGGCCATGGATTGTGACACATTTTAGTGGTGGCCAATGCATGTCTAGAGAGTCGCAACTAGTGCGATTTCGTAGTGGTACTCGAACTAGATTATCACTACAGCCTGTAGTAGGATATAGGATATAGTTTTGAGGTAATCAATCACATTTAGGAAAAAAAGAACTCTTATCTAAATTCCTGCCATCTAAATTCTTGCTGTTAATTGCTTTTCTTTGAAATAAACTGTCCACCTTTGATTATATCGCTTCTTTCTCAGTATTAATTTCCTTGTTTGATCTGTCTCCAGGATGGTACAGACACGATCTCATCATTCCGGCCCAGGGGATACCACCGAGAGGTCTACCACTTCTTGCCCGGTTCAGTAGGGCCTTGGGACCACAGCTTTCCTTATTCCATCTCATGTCGGAGCATCAGCTGCATTTGGGGGTGCCCCTCCACCTATCCGGAGACCGACCCCAGTTATCCTAGATGTGTTCCACCAGCAGCCACCTTCAGGATCGGTCGATGCCATACATCTTTTTTCCTTCTTCCAGCAGGTGATGGAGGCCCAGCAGCGCCAGTCAGCTGATTTCAAGCAGGGCATAGACAATGCCCACCAGCTGGCTATGACGACAGTAGAGAGGGTTACCGCCCAGCTGCAGGGAGGACAGATGTGTAACACCCACTTTTCTAATTGAGGATAATTTTGAACTTTTGTAATTTTAGTCTTTTGATAATGAGATTTAAATCATGTTATGATTTTTAGTAATTTTTAATTCTTTTAAAACTATTTTAATTGGTGGTTTGTGATTTTGGTATTTTGCTAATGAAACCCTAGATACTACTTGACCTAGAGACTAACCATGACCATGGGAACCTAACCATGTGATTAGGATGATTTATTCTATATTTTTGTCCAAGGGTATTTTGGTTATTTTGATTTTTGTGAATCATTTATTGCATTGGTGTTGTGATTTTGACTTTTGCTAGTTGTGACTTTAGAGACTAGCCTAGAGTTTGACTTTGACTTTGGTGACTTAGATAGCATGGTGTGGGACCCTAATCTAACTTAAGTTGGTCTTAGTTGACTTGAGGGTGGCTAAGTTTCATGGAGAGATTGGGTGTTTAGTGCATTAGACTTTTGGCTAAGAGCTTGGCCCAAGCCCATTCATATGAAAATCTAACCCTAATTCTCTATATAGCCAGCTACAATAGCCCAAGAGTGACCTAATTTTAGCCTATATAATATCTCTACATGACCACTTGCCTCTTTTAGAACACACCCTTTTAGAAACCCTAATTTCTTCCCCAAATTGTTAAATCTCACCATTCCTCCACCAAATTGATTCCAATCTTTTGCATTTGGATCTAAATCTGGAGTAGGGGTTGAAGGAGGTTAGCTTGCTAGGAGGGGAGCTCGTTTGGACATTGCTTGAAGAAGGAGACTTCACAATTTGAGACTTTTTCTTGGAGATTGGCTCTCTATAGTTAATCCTTTCAAATTTCCTCTAAATCCTAATTTCTTTCCATAGATGCATCCATCTAGGTGTCCCTTAGCTCTAGGTGAAGTTTGGTAGGAATTAGAAATGGTTTGGTGTCTATATCGGACACGTATCATTTACTAGGTCTGGTGCTTGATGAAATGCCCATGAGGGATTTTTCTTGCTATTTTCGAATTCTTTTTGAACTGATTTGTAGAGATTGATGTGCTCTTTAATTTCATGTACGACTGAGCTGGATATCGTGTCGTGTCCATGTCCAAATTGGATACGAACACGCTCGCAGCGTACAGTACACTGTGTCCTGCTGCTCGAGGGGGTTTTCTCCTCGTATAGGCCACGTGGGCAGCTGCCACTTGGCATGGAGATGGGGGCCATGACCGACAGGTCATCCCCCAAGCCTCGTGTCATGTGGATTCGTGTCGGACACAAAATCCAATATGCCCTATTTTGCACTAACACGTGCACACACGAGATCCGCTTCTGATACGGGTCTCGTATCCGCACAGGACACGTCTTAGACACTTCGTGTTGTATCAAAAGTGTAGCCCTATATGTGGGCTACACGTGGACATAACCACGTGGCTCCATGTGGGTCGTGCCGTATCCACAAGCTTGTGTACCAGCCGTACGAAACAGTGCAGTTTGTGCGTGTCTGAGTGTGTTTTTGTGTGCACAAACACGTCGTATCCTATTATCTAGACACGATACGACCTGTGTGACACCTACACATATGCACGACAAGTTACCAACCATTAATTTAATGTATTATGTGATTTTCAAATATCAATTTAGGGTTTCCCTATGGTTCTGACACCATGTTCATAATTTTCCCACTTTTTGAGATTAAATGTCAATTAACTGATTTAAATGATAATTTGTGAAGTTTAGCATATGTACATGTCTGAGAATTAAGTCTACATATCTGGGTTTCATAGGATATGCAATGTATATAGACTGATTTCAGTTCTCAGTTGAGGTTTTTAATTTGGAAATTGGTTTGGATTTACTCTTGAGATTGTGACAGGTTTGCCGTTGTATTAGTTGGGTTTTCAAATAAAATGAGCTTCAAATTTCTTTTATATTGTTCAGCCCACTATCACTTTGGTTCACAGTTTTGGTTTGTTTGTGAAATCGAAATGGGTTTTGAGTTTTGTTGTTCACATAAAGTCTGAGGTTGGGTTATACCAATCTGAAATAGATATATAATGTGTGATACTTGAGTTGTGTTCTCAGGATTTATTGAGTTTGAACTGAGTTTGTATAGAGAAAAAACTGATTTTGATTTCATATGAGTTACATGTTAACTTAGAGTACCTGAAACTGAAATGTGAACACGAGTTTACTGATGCATGAAAACTATTTTTCTTAAATAAAAACTGATAATGAGTTTGTATAGAGAATTGGGTTTTTGATTTTTAGTTAGAATGTTGAATGTTGAAATTCCTGAGATCATTGATATGATACGAAAAGTGGGTTAAATCCGTTGAATTTCATATTTGCATAACCTGAGATAGTATTGCATGATAACTGAGTTTCACTTTTCCCTCACTTTTCGCCCATTTGCATATTCAATACACACATAAACCCCTCACTATCACACCCTTAACACACACACATTGACTGAAACACATACATATATACCCCTCACCAGATCACTCTCTGTCACTGTACACATACACGCTCTAACCTGCTGTCCCCTCTACACAAACACACACACACAATCTAATCTACTGTCACAAATACACACACACACACACACACACACACACACACAAACACACACACACACACACATATCACTCACTGTCACACATATTACTCACTGTACACACACACACTCATATCACTTACTGTCACACCATATCATCACTGTACACACACACACCATGTCATTGTCTACAAATACATACACACTCTATAACTTGCAGTCCACACACACATTAACCCCCTTGTCTGATTACACTAAGCCCTATGCCATGTTCACATTCATGTGTCACTCACCCCCTCTTCTATGCATATGTGATTTTGTACCTTGCCTTGTAATATAGAAAATAGCCATATATGTGTATTATATATATACCTTGTGTGTTATATATATATATATATATATATTGTATTTGTGTGTGATGCTTGAGTTGGACTTGTGTTTGTGCTTGAGTGCTAGCCTAGGCTTGGTTAGGCTTAGTGAGACTTGTTAGACTAGGATTGGACCTAGTATGGCTTAGTTGACCTAATTTGACTAGTGTAGTTGACTAGAGTTGACCAAGAGTTGACTTTAGTATAGAATGACCTAGAATTCATATAGAATGCATTGTAAAGTTCAATATTACCATTCTGGACATGTTGTGACCTGTGTTGCTCTAAACAGGATTTATCTACCCTGTCTGGACATCTACACTTATCGAATACTCATGATATCAGGCGAGTACATTCTCTGATCATTTCAACTTGTTAGGATTTATATTCTTGCTCTAGATTACTTTACTTGATGCTGTAATATTTTTAACACAGATTAGTACTATATGGATCTTTACATTGATATGTTATCCCCCTCGAGAGCATCGGGTACATCATGTCATATGCATTTCACTTTCATCGTGTACTCCTGTGCTTTTATTATTCATGTATACTCTTATGATTCATGTACTCTCATGTTCACAGAGCCCACATATATACCTTTATATGCACCCATTTATGGGCCCCCATGTAAAATAATGTACAATAACATAACTTGTCTGGATCCTTGTGTATTGATTAGAGTACGGGAGAGTAGAAGCAGTCATGTGAACAATTCCAAAGTAGTCATTGTACAAACTCTTTAGTGTAATCATGTGCAAATTCAAGCCGTTCATATGTTTATCTTGTACTCTACATCACTAGTCACTGATAGTTCTCTACTTATAGTAGCTATTTACATTACAGTTCTCTCTCTTTTACTATATGTACTTTCTTTTAGCGTTTTATGTATTTTACTCTTTTGCATGTTTTATATTCCTGTATTGATATGAAATATTGAGATTATGTGCTTGTTCCTGTCCTAGCTGGACCTGTTAAAAATATTATAGAGGATGACGAGGACCTTTTCCCTACCTATTATGGAGCTGCCATAGATGACACCTGTGACTTGGACCTTCAGCAGGATCCATCAGTAGTAGAGGATTTCACCCCTTTAGTTTAGGCTAGTTAGCTTAGACTTCTATCTTATTTTGATGTCTTGTCTCATTTGGATACATTTATGTTATATTTAGAATCTTGTTGTTATTCTAGATTTTTATGGAGATGTTATCTTAGACACTTAGACTTCTCCTGTTTGTATTTCATTTGATGATTTTCATTATCTATCTATCTTATCGTACTTCTACCTTAGTTGTGATTGAGCTGTACATTTCTATATTGTCCTCCGTTTGGAGTGTATATACTGTACAGGTACCTTATATTTGTCAGATGTATGTGACCTAGAACAGCGTTCTACCGCCTACACTGCGGCGTAGGCTGGACTTACCTACTTCTCGTGTCCCTACACTGGGTACGGGTCGTGACACATTTTTAGTGGTGGCCCTTGTAGGTCGAGTTATGTAGTGGTATTCGAACTAGAGTATCACTACAGCCTGCAGTAGGATATAGGATATTGTTTTGAAGGTACTCAATCACACCTAGGAAAACTCTTATCTGATTCCGTCATCTAAAATTCTTGCTGCTTAATTATCTTCCTTTGAAATAAACTGTCCAGCTTTGACATTATCGATTCATTCTCAGTAATTGCCTTCTAGTTTGATCTGTCTCCAGGATGGTGCAGATACGATCCCATCGGTCCAGCCAGAGGGATACTATTGAGAGGTCTGCCACCTCTCGTCTAGCTCTGCCCGATCAGGCTGTTCCCGTAGTACCTTCTCATGTCGGAGTTTTTGCTGCATTCTGGGTTGCACCTTCGTTTGTTCTTTGACTTTCCTCCGTCATTCCTGATTTCTTCCAGCAGCAACCACCTTCGGGATCGGTTGACGCAGCACAGTTGTTCCTTTTCTTTCAGAGGATGGTGGAGGCCTAGCAGCAGTCTGCTCATTTTTAGTAGGGCATAGAGCATACCCATCAGCTTATCCTGATGACGGTGGAGAGAGTCATTGTGCAGCCCCAGGCAGGCCAGATACAGCAGTATCAGCCAAAGACACCAGGGATCCAGGAGTTCCAGAAGATGCATCCGTAGGACTTCCGCGGCATAGAGGGGATTATGTATGCGGATGACTGGATATTGCACATCGAGGAGATCTTTTAGCTGGCGGAGATACCAGCTCGACTACAGATTGAGGCGGCAGGTAGTCAGATGTAGGAGCTGGCCCGCATATAGTACCAGACGGACCTAAGGGTCGGTACAGAGGGGCAGACTTGGGCAGCCTTAAAGTTGCTATTCAAGGAGAAGTTTTTCTCTGACACAACTTTTGGTGCCCTGGAGTCGCAGTTAGAGAGCATAGTTCAGGACAGTCAGACTATCGAGGAGTACGCTGGGGAGTTCTGCCGTCTGGGCTGATTTGTTGAGGGACTCAGAGAGACAGCGAAGGCCCGGAGGTTCCGGAAGGGGTTAGTCAAGGAGGTCAATTCCTTGACCAAGAGTAATCAGAGTACCACTTTTGAAAAGATTCTGGTGGGTGCCCTAGCAGCAGAGGATGATCTTGAGCTAAAGCTCAAGAGGGGACGTGACGCTCATGGAGCCAGCAGCAATGGAGGCCTGGCCAAGAGGCCTCATGTACAGATTCAGCAGCAATAGCAGTAGAGGCCTGTTCAGAAGCAGTTTCAGGGCCAGGGACATACACTTTACCAACAGGCACCCAAGAAGCAGCCCATTAGTTATACTTTCTACAAAAAGCTGGGTCATGGATAGAATGACTGCAGGAAGAGACTAGGCAGGTGTTTACTTTGTGGTTCAATGGAGCATCAGTGTAGGGAGTGTCTCAGGAACCAGACACCATTGACTTAGGCAGCAGCATGAGCTAGGGCTCCGACAGGGCAACAGAGAACATCAGCAGCAGGCTAGAGGAGGAGGCCAGCAGGGGCGAGCTTTCACCATGACAGTTGAGGATGCACAAGCAGTAGAAGGGATACTTGCAGGTTCTGTTCTTCTTGATTCCATTCCCACTTTTGTCTTATAATAACTATCTTGAAATTCAATTTTCACAGTTTTGTCTACCTCCTTGTTCGTCGATAAATTTGATTCTTAGTATTCTGTGTTGATTTGATTTTGATTTTTTTTTCTTTCAGTATAAGTCGTATGGGCTAGGTCTCCTCAGTTATGGAATTTAGAATTTTTTACAGTCCTATTAGCTAGCATAGTGAGGATATATAGTCTGATTTTGGACGTATTTTTCGGGTGTGAAAATTTTAGGTTTTCGCGGCCAAGCATGCGGCAATACGAAAATTTTAAATACCACGATTCTAGTAGTATGTACCATAGTTGGGGACTATATGATTATCGTAGCCTTTCTTACTAGTATGACAAAGATTCTGAGTCTCATGATTTTGGATAGTCGTATACGATTATTGGATTGTATGATTAGAGACTTTGATTGATTGGGGGTTTGACCTAGAAAGAGTACGACAATCTTAATTTCGAGGATAAAATTCTTCTAAGAAGGGTAGACTTGTAACACCCACTTTTCTAAATTAGGGTAATTTTGAAATTTTATAATTTTGGTCTTTTAATAATGAGATTTAAATCATGTTATGATTTTTAGTAAGTTTTAATTCTTTTAAAACTATTTTAATTGGTGATTTGTGATTTTGGTGTTTTGCTAGTGAAACCCTAGATACTACTTGACCTAGAGACTAACCATGACCATGGGAACCTAACTATGTGATTAGGGTAATTTATTTCTATATTTTTGCCCAAGGGTATTTTGGTCATTTTGATTTTTGTGAATCATTTATTGCATTGGTGTTGTGATTTTAACTTTTAGTAGTTGTGACTTTAGAGACTAGCCTAGAGTTTGAATTTGACTTTGGTGACTTAGATAGCATGGTGTGGGACCCTAATCTAACTTAAGTTGGTCTTAGTTGACTTGAGGGTGGCTAAGTTTCATGGAGAGATTGGGTGTTTAGTGCATTAGACTTTTGGCTTAGAGGCTGAGCTAGCTAGCTTATGAACTTGGGCCAAAGCCCATTCATATGAAACCCTAACCCTAATTCTCTACATGGCCAGCCATAACAGCCCAAGTGTGACCTAATTTCAGCCTATATAATATCTCTACATGACCACTTATCTCTTTTAGAACACCCCATTTTAGAAACCCTAATTTCTTCCCCTAATTGTCAAATCTCACAATTCTACCACCAAATTGATCCCAATCTTGTGCATTTGGATCTAAATCTGGAGTAGAGGTTGAAAGAGGCTAGCTTGCAAGGAGGGGAGCTCATTTGGACATTGCTTAAGGAAGAAGACTTCACAATTTAGGGCTTTTTCTTGGAGATTGGCTCTCTATAGGTAATTCTTTCAAATCAACTCTAAATCCTAATTTCTTTCCATAGATGCATACATCTAGGTGTCCCCTAGCTGTAGGTAAAGTTTGGTGGGAATTAGAATTGGTTTGGTGTCTGTATCGGACACATATCATTCACTAGGTCTGGGTGTTTGATGAAATACCCAAGAGAGATTTTTCTTGCTGTTTTCGAATTCTTTTTGAACTGATTTGTAGAGCTTCATGTGCTCTTTGATTTCATGCAGGACTGAGCTGGATATCATGTCGTATCTGTGTACAAATTGGACACGAATACGCTCGTAGCGCACAGTACACTGTACCCTGCTGCTCTAGGCAGTTTTTTCCTCGTACAGGCCACGTGGGCAGCTGCCACTTGGCATGGAGCTGGGGGCCATGACTAAAAAGTCATCCCCCAAGCCTCGTGTCATGAGGATTCGTGTCGGACATAAAATCTTGTGTGTACTGTTTTGCACTGACACGCGCGCGCAAGATCCGCTTCTGATACGGGTCTCGTGTCCGCACATAACACATCGTGGACACTTCATGTTATATCAAAAGTGTAGCCCTACACGTGGGCTACACATGGACATAACCACGTGGCTCCACGTGATTATGTCGTATCCACGAGCTTGTGTACCAGCCGCACGAGACAGTGCAGTCTGTGCGTGTCTGGGTGTGTTTTCGTGTGCATAGACACGTCGTATCCTATTATCTAGACACGATACGACCTGTGTGAAACCTACACATATGCACGACACGTTACCAACCATTAACTTGATGTATTATGTGATTTTCGAATATCAATTTAGGGTTTCCCTACGGTTCTTATACCATGTTCATATTTTTTTCCACTTTCTGAGATTAAATGTTAATTAACTGATTTAAATAATAATTTGTGATATTTAGCACATGTATATGCCTGAGAATTAAGTCTACATATCTGGGTTTCATAGGATATACAATGTATATAGACTGATTTCAGTTCTCAGTTAACGTTTTTAATTTGGAAATTGATTTGGATTTACTCTTGAGATTGTGACAGGTTTGCTATAGTATTAGTTGGGTTTTCAGATAAAATGAACTTCGAATTTCTTTTACATTGTCCAACCCACTGTCACTTTGGTTCACAGTTTTGATTTGTTTGTGAAATCAAAATAGGTTTTGAGTTTTGTTGTTCACATAAAATCTGAGATTGGGTTATACCAATCTGAACTGGATATATAATGTGTGATACTTAAGTTGTGTTCTCAGGATTTGTTGAGCTTGAATTGAGTTTGTATGTAGAAAAACCTGATTTTGATTTCATATGAGTTACATGTTAACTTAGAGTACCTGAAACTAAAATGTGAACATGAGTTCACTGATGCGTGAAAACTATTTTTAATGAAAACTGATAATGAGTTTGTATATAGAATTGGGTTTTTGATTTTTAGTTAGAATATTAAATGTTGAAATACCTGAGATCATTGATATGATATAAAAACTAGGTTAAATCAGTTGAATTTCACATTTGCATAACATGAGATAGTATTGCTTGATAACTGAGTTTCACTCTTCCCTCACTTTTTACTCATTTGCATATTCACCTCACACATAAACCCCTCACTGTCACACCCTTAACACACACACACACATTGACTGAAACACACACACAAACACCCTTCACCAGATCACTCTATGTTACGGTATACACACACTCTAACCTGCTGTCCACTCTACACACACACACACACGCTAATCTACTGTCACAAACACACACACACGCACACACATATCACTCACTGTCACACATATTACTCACTGTACACACACACACACTCATATCACTTACTGTCATACCATATCATTACTGTATACACACATACACCATGTCATTGTCTACAAACACATACACACTCTATAACTTGCAGTCCACACACACATTAACTCCCTTGTCTGATTACACTAAGCCCTATGCCACGTTCACATTCATGTGTCACTCACCCCCTCTTCTATGTATATGTGATTTTGTACCTTGCCTTGTAATATAGGCAATAGCTATATATGTGTATTATATATATATACCTTGTGTGTTATATATATATATTGTATTTGTGTGTGATGCTTGAGTTGGCCTTATGTTTGTGCTTGAGTGCTAGCCTAGGCTTGGTTAGGCTTAGTGAGACTTGTTAGACTAGGATTGGACCTAGTAGAACTTAGTTGACCTAATTTGACTAGTGTAGTTGACTAGAGTTGACCAAGAGTTGACTTTAGTCTAGAATGACCTAGAATTCATATAAAATGCATTGTAAAGTTCAATATTACCATTCTGGACATGTTGTGACCTGTGTTTCTCTAAATATGACTCATCTACTCTGTCTGGACATCTATACTTACTAGATACTCAAGATATCAGGCGAGTACATCCTCTGATCATTTCATACTAGTTAGGATTTATATTCTTGCTCTAGATTAATTTAGTTGATGCTGTCACGTTGTTAACACAAATTAGTACTGTATAGATCTTTACATTGAGATGTTATCCCCCACGGGAGTATCGGGTACATCATGTCATGTGCGTTTTACTTTCATCATGTACTCATGTGCTTTCATTATTCATGTATACTCTTGTGATTCATGTACTCTCATGTTCACAAAGCCCTTATATATACCTTTATGTGCACCTATTTATGGGCCCCCATGTAAAATATTATACAATAACATAACTTGTCTGGATCCTTGTGTATTGATTGGGGTACGGAAGAGTAGAAGTAGTCATGTGAATAATTCTTAGTAGTTATTGTACAAACTCTTTAGTGTAATCATGTGCAAATTTAAGTCATTCACATGTCTATCTTATACTCTACAACACTAGTCACTGATAGTTCTCTACTTATAGTAGCTATTTACATTACAGTTCTCTCTCTTTTACTACATGTACTTTCTTTCAGCGTTTCATGTATTTTACTCTATTGCATGCTTTATATTCCTGTCTTGATATAAACTTTTGAGATTATGTGCTCGTTCCTGTCCTGACTGGACGTGTTGAAAATATTACAGAGGATGAAGAGGACCTTTGCCCTACCTATTATGGCGCTGCAATAGATGACACCTGCGACTTGGACCTTCAGCAGGATCCATCAGCAGTAGAGGATGTCACCCCTATAGTTTAGGCTAGTTAGCTTAGACTTCTATCTTATTTTGATGTCTTGTCTCATTTGGATACATTTATGTTATATTTTGAATCTATGTTGTTATTCTGGATTTTTGTGGAGATGTTATCTTAGACACTTAGATTTCTTCTCCTGTCTGTATTTCATTTGATGATTTTCGTTATCTATCTATCTTATCGTACTTCTACCTTAGTTGTGATTGAGTTGTACATTTCCGTATTGTCCTCCGTTTGGAGTGTATATACTATACAGGTACCTTATATTTGTTAGATGTATGTGACCTAGGACAGCAGTCTACCACCGACACAACGACGTAGGCTGGACGTACCCACTTTTCGTTCCCCTACACTGGGTACGGGTCATGACAGGATGCATCAGTACCAGTCGAGGATCCCGAGAATTCAGTACTTTTAGAAGATACGACCAAGAGACTTCTGAGGTTCTGAAGATATCCTATATGCCGACGACTGGATTGAGCACATAGAGGAGATCTTTCGCCTTGCACTGATACCAGCTAGGATCCAGATAGAGGCGTCGGGTAGCCAGATGTAGGACCTTGCCCGTATATGGTACCAAATAGACCCCAGAGTAGGTACAGAGGGGCAGACATGGGGAGCCTTCAAGGAGCTCTACAAGGAGAAGTTCTTTACAGATATAACACTCGGCGCCTTGGAGACGCATTTTGAGAGTTTGGTTTAGGGGAACCAAACCGTGGACGAGTATGTAGGTGAGTTCTGCCACCTGGACAGATTTGTTAAGGGCCTTAGCGAGACGGCAAAGGATAGAAGGTTCAGGAAGGGCTTGGTCAACGAAGTTAAGTCCTTGACCAAGAGCGACAGAGGGGCTACCTTCGAGAAGATTCTGTCGAAAGCTATGGCAGCGGAAGACAACCTTGAGCTGAAGCTGAAGAGAGGTTGGGATGCGCATGGAGCCAGTAGCAGTAGAGGCCAGGACAAAAGGCCTATTTTCAGCAGCAATAATACTTCCAGCAGAGGCCATTCCAGCAGCAGTTTCAGGGACAGGGCCGTACACCTTTTCAGTAGGTACACCAGTAGCTGAAGCAGCAGCAGGCACCCAGACACCAGCAGGCCACCAGTTGCACCTTCTATAAGAAACCAGGGCATGGGTGGAACGACTGCAGAAAGTGGCTAGGAAAGTGCCTACTCTGCGGTTCAACGGAGCATCAGCTGAAGGAGTGTCCCCAGTCTTTTGGACGATCAGTTCAGGAAGCAGGAGCTAAGGCTCCGGCAGGGCAGCAGAAGGGACCACCGTTGCTGACACATTAGCAGAGGTTCATCCAGCACCAGCAGCAGGCCAGGGGAGGCCAGCAGGGCGAGCTTTCGCCATGGCAGCTGAGGATACAGAGGCTATAGGAGATTTGATCGCAGGTTCTGTTTTTCTCGACTCCATTCTCGCATTTGTATTGTTCGATTCTGGTGCTTCTCATAGCTTTGTGTTTGTATCTTTTGCTATTAGACACCATCTTGCTTCTGAATCGTTCCCTTTGACTTGTAAAATCATGACTGGGGGTAGCATCATCCTCGTCAGTGATATTTGCAAGGATCGAAGAGTTATTTTGGGTGGCCGAGAACTGGATGTGAGTCTGTTCGTAATGCCATTACCGAACTATTATACTCGGGATGGATTGATTGAGCAAGCACCATGCCAGTATAGATTTTCGTGGGGGGACAGAGTTATTTTTTGTTCGCCGGGAGAGCCAGAGTTCGAGTTCGCCAGACGAGAGGCAGAGCAGTGCAGCGGAGTCTTCTACGGAGTTTCAGTAGAAAAGCAGATGGTGCCACATCCATTGATAGCAGAGTTCATATATGTCTTTTCGGAGGACTTGCCAGGACTACTACCGGACAAAGGCGTTGAGTTCTCTATAGACTTGGTGCCCAATGCAGAGCCGATATCTCGGCACATCTATAGGGTGAACAACAGCGAGTTAGTGGAGTTGAAGAAACAGGTGGATGAGTTGCAGGACAAGGGCTTCATCCGATCGAGTTCTTCACCATGGGGTACATCGGTGCTTTTTTTCGAAGAATGAAGGGTCGGTACGGATGTGTATCGACTACAGAGCTCTCAATAACCTTACGATCAAGAACAAGTACCCATTGCCGAGGATTGATGATCTCTTCGTTCAGTTGAGTGGAGCGAGGGTATTTTCTAAAATTGATCTGAGGTCAGGCAACCATCAGGTGAAGGTGAAGAGAAAGGATATCCCGAAGACAGCATTCGGGACACGGTATGGCCAGTTTGAGTTTATGGTGATGTCGTTTGGGTTGGCTAACGCCTCGACGGTGTTCATGAACCTGATGAACAAGGTGTTCCACCAGTACTTGGACAAGTTCGTGGTGGTATTCATCGATGATATCTTGGTGTACTCAAAGACCGCAGAGGAGCATGAGGAGCACTTGAGAGTGGTTCTAGAGACTCTCAGGAAGGGGGAGCTTTATGGCAAGCTCTCGAAGTGTGAGTTCTTCCTGGATCGAGTTAATTTTTTGGGTCATGTTGTGACTAGAGATGGGATCTCAGTTGACCCAAGGAAGATTACGGCAGTGGAGGCATGGACAGCACCGAGTTCAGTTGCGGAGATTATGAGCTTCCTGGAATTGCCAGGCTACTACATGAGGTTCGTTCAGGATTTCTTCCGGGTTGCAGAGCCGTTGACTAGGCTGACCCGGAAGGATACAGAATTTATCTGGTCAGAGGAGTGTCAGGTCATTTTCGATGAGTTGAAGAAGCAGTTTACGACAGCTCCGATTCTGACATTGCCATCAGAATCAAGCGGGTTCACTATCTATAGTGACGTCTCAGAAAAGGGTTTGGGTTGTGTCTTACAACAACATGGAAAGGTAATTGCCTATGCTTCCAGGTAATTACGTCCGCATGAGAAGAACTACCCTACCCACGACTTGGAGTTAGCAGCAGTTATCTTTACTCTGAAGTTGTGGAAATACTATTTATACGGAGAGCGAATGGAGATCTTTGCAGACCACAAGAGCTTGAAGTATGTGTTTACCCAGAAGGAGCTCAACATGAGGTAGCGGAGATGGTTGGAGTTGATGAAGGACTTCGATATTTTATTGCAGTATCATCCAGGGAAGGCCAACGTGGTTGTCGATGCCTTGAGTAGGTATCCGATAGCCATGTGTTTGACGGTAGATCGTCACTTGTTAGTAGATCTGGAGAGCCTGGAGATCGACGTGATTGTGCCGGGAGTTGAAATGCAGACGTGGGGTCTGCAGATTCTGTCGGACTTGATGGAGAGGATATATCACTACCACTTTTCTAGATTAAGGGTATTTTGGTAATTGTATAATTTTGAAATTTTGATAATATTTTAATTGGTGCTTTTGTGTTAGTAGTTGGTTTAACCTTAGCTAACCATGATTAGAGACTAACAATGACTTTAGAAACTTAATTATCAAGTTATATTTGAATTTTAAGTTTTAGTCCTAATTAGAAAACTTTTGAATTCATTTTACTTTTAATATATTGCTTTTGGGCTTTTTGCTAAAAGGCTTTCTATTAAACTTAAGTGGAGTTTTTGGCCCATACCTAAATCCTAACCCTAACCCTAGCAGCAGCATGTGGCCAGCCAAATAGCCCCCCCTCTCTATATATTCATAACTTGTAGTCACCAAGCCACTTTTACAAACCCTAATTTTCCACTTTCCTCAAAGTAGCCTATTTTTCTCATCTCTCGTCTGATTGGACCAAACGAATTACGTTGCGATCCTTGGGAGGAGAAGAACTTGCTGGAGGCTAGATGGCAAGGAATTGTAGGCGTTTGATCGTAGGATTTTGGGTGTCGAGGCTTTTGGAGTGCTTTTGTATTGAGATTACAACTCTCAATAG
>JANAVB010003198.1:3737308-3750180 GCA_029216955.1 Iris pallida
ATAGCCACCGCAGACCTTTGGAGTTTGAGGTACAGTTTAGATAGAGGATTAGGATTGGTTTGATTTTGTGATTTTGATTATCATATTTGATTATTATAGTTAATTTGAGACCTTGTTTGTTATAGGTTGGAGATCTGGTATTCTTGAGGATATCTCCGACACGTGGTACTATACGCTTTGGTGGAGGTGGGAAGCTTAGCCCACGTTTCATTGGACCTTTCGTTATCAACGATAGAGCCGCTGACGTGGCATACAGTCAAGACATGCCACCTGCATTAGAAGGAGTTCAAAACGTATTTCATGTGTCGCAGTTGAGACGGTACGTGGCAGATCCCAGCCATGTACTCGATAATTTCGAGATCGAGGTGGGCCCTACTATTAGTTATCCAGAACAGCCTACGGAGATTCTTGATCGATGGAAGAAGGTGCTGAGGAACCAGACGATAACCTTGGTTCGCGTCGTATGGTGGCATCATTCTCTAGGAGAGTCTACTTGGGAGAGGGAGGATGAGATGCACGAGCGATACCCTTATCTTTTTGGACCTTGAGGTATGATTTTCTATCCTTCTCATCTGTTTAGTTTCGTCTTTAACTTCGAGGACGAAATTATTCGAAGGAGGGTAGATTTGTCAATACCACCATTTAGTACTAGGGGTATTTTGGTAATTTGTGATTTATTAGAATTAATTTGGATTTTTGATAATTAATATTGTGCTAATTATTGTGTTAAACCTTAACCTAGATTTGCCCTAATCTAGATGTTAGTCATTAGCCTAGATATTGCATTAGAAGTTTCTAACTAGAAGACAAGGTTAGTAATATCTAGATATTTTAGCTAAGTTAGATATTTAGCTTGAGGGCTTATTTTACATTGTAAACAGAAGCCCATAGCCTACATCGTACTAAACCCTAACCCTAGAAGTATGGCCGGCCATAGCATAGTTCCCCCTATAAGAGCCTTACTTCTTTGCATCTTGCCTCTTTTTATTGCCCCCTTAAAACCCTAATTTGTGTTCTTCCCCAAAATTATCCCCTTTCTCCAAATCAACTCCAAATTGATCCTAATCTTTTGCATTACACTCCCCTACTATAGAAGAGGTCTATAGAGGCTAGCTAGCAAGAATTGGAGGCTCTTGGACCATAGCAAGTTGGTGAATAATCTCATTTCTAGGCTTTTACATTGAGATTCCAACTCTCAATAGGTAATGGTTCTAAACTCATTTAAGTTCCTGATTTCTCTTCATAGATGCATGCATCTAGGAACCATACACCTGTAGACCAAGTTTGGTAGGATTTTGTATCCATTTGATACGCATATCAGAGGCGTATCAAAGTGTAGTGCAAGGTGTTTGGTAAAATGCCTTAATGGACTGTTTGTTAATGTTTTTCAAAACTAATTTCATATTTATGTAGCTTAATATGTATGGATTTCCTTTTGTGGACACTGACCACATTTTGTGTCCTTTTCGTGTCCAAATCGGACACGAAGACCGCTGTACATGCCACGTGGACCCACCAAATTTGGTGTGGAGGTGGGGGCCATGTCTGTCAGGCCCCTCCCCAAGTTCGAGGTCGATTCGTGTCGTGTCGACACGAAATCGTACTCGCACGGGTTCGAGCCAATCTGTGCATGCACGACTTTGTGTTTCTTATATGCGTTTGTAACACGGATACGGGCGACTTTGACACGAATCAGGGCGTCCATCACCTAGCCCTAAACCTACTCTATCTCTGTGCATGAACATGAGACTTGGCATCGAGTGTGTCGTGTCCTAGAGGATATGACATGTTAGCACGAGCTGTGCTCACTGTACTGCAATGATACACATTCTGACACGTGATTTTGATACTCTTTTGACACAGTTTTTGATACTGTTTGACACCCTTAACACACCCCCTCATGTTCATACACTTTTCCCCAGTTTTCCCTATATATATATATATATATATATATACATTTTATTTTTATGTGTGTGTGTGTGTGTGTGTGTGTGTGTGTGTGTGTGTGTGTGTGTGTGTGTGTGTGTGTGTGTATGTATTTATGTATATATCTTTGTGTATGTCTATGTCTATATATATATATATATATATATATATATATATATATATATATATATATAGCTATTTATTTTACTGTTATGTTTATATATTTGACTGTGAGTTCCAGTTTTGGGTTCTGAGTTTCAGTGAGGGGTTTTTGGTTCAGTATGTTGTTGATCAGTAGGTTTTGATAGTTAGTTATGTTAGGTTTTATGTTATTTCATTTACATATGTTCTCTATACATGTTCATATATATATATATATATTTAAAAAATATATATATATATATATATATATTTATTTTTATTTTATTTTTTTATTTTTTTGGAACACAAACTTTATTGAATGCTAGACGCAAAATGCCGAAGCCTATACAAGTAAGCGCGCCACGCGCGAAGAGAGGCCCAAATAAAAGAACAAGAAACACTAAGTGTAGCCCACAAAACGTCCGCCGGCCCGAGCATCAGAAGGTTAGACGGCCACCGCCGGCGCCAAAAGAAATGGCGCCCCTGACCCTCGAACGAACATGACCGAAGAGCCAGCACACTAAACGCGGAGATCAGGTCATCCCAGGGCAGCCCGAAACTGGATCGAGGTGTGAGTGCAACGCCTCTTTCTTTTGTGGATTTGGCGAACAACCTCTCTGTACAATTGAGGAGGCGAGAATTGACGGCCCTCGAATCTGAATTTGTTTCTATTTTTCCATAAGACCCAAAAAGTGGCGGCAGCGACGATCTGATGCCCATGGGACGTGTCCAGCTGGCCAGCAGATCGTTGATGCCCCCGGTCGTGGGGAAAATCTTACACCTGAAGTGAAGGTGCGACCAAATATGGGAGGCAGATTCACCCGAAAGAAGAACGTGCTCGACGGATTCCGTTTGGTGATCTACACAGCAGTGGCATCTGGATGCCATACTAAAGTCGAAAGATTACACGGCATCGTCCGTGGGAAGTTTCTTTCGTGCGGAACGCCAGATAAGAATGGACCATTTTGCGGGAATACATGTGTGCCAAAACTTGGCGGAAGGGGGGACATTACCTGGGTGTCGCTGAAGATGGATCTAGCCGACGCCAAGGTAAAGATGCCGCCCGGGTTAGGGGACCATCTGAGAACGTCATGTGTGTCATTAATCGACAGATGAGATGCCTCCAAGCTCGCCCTGGCAGCCGGAGTATTAACGTTGGGCCTGAGGACGTCGTCCCCCAACCAGCGTTCCTTGCAAGCCTGCGAGTGACCATTGCCCAATGTCAAACGCATGTGCGGTTCCGCTAGGCTACGACCGCGGATGATGCGCCGCCACGACGCAGAGGATCTGTTGTTGGCAGATGCATCTGTCAAGTCACAGAATCTGGAGTATCTATCTCTCATGAAGCTGGTCTAGATCAATTTTCGGAGCATAGTTTCCACCATAATTTTGCAGAGTGGGCGTCGACCAAGTGGGCAAGTCTACAGAACCCGAGACCCCCCTCCGCAGTGGATTTGGCCATGGTAGCCCAACTGGCCCAGTGATGCTTGTCCTTACCCTCGAGGTGTCCCCAAAAGAAATTGGCGAGGATGGATTCAATAGAGATGAGCACTTTGATGGGGGCGAGCACACGGCTAGGGTGTATATGGGGATAGAGGATTGGACGTGCTTTATAAGAATAAGCTTCCCTCCGGGGGAAAGGGTAGCGGTGTGCCAGCCCGCAATTCTCTGGCGAATCTTGCTCGCCATGTGGTCGAAAATGCCCGAGTTGGATCTGCCGTACACCAACGGGCAGCCTAAGTAAAGGAAAGGGGGGTAGGCTGTAGAGAAGGAGGTCATGTTGGACAGCACCGCCGAGTGAGTTCTATCAGCTTTGTAATGAGTGTAGATCACGCTCTTGCTGTTGTTAATTTTCTGGCCGGAGCATCTAGTGTAGTTAGCAAGAGTTCTCATAACCACTTCAATAGCTCCGATCGCGCCAGCGGAGAAGATAAGGATGTCGTCCGCGTACGCCAGATGAGTTATGAGAGGGCAGCCAGTCGTTGTGTGAAAGTGTTATAATCCCGGAGATCACGGCATGATTTTGAGATTTCTGCTCAGGGCTTCGGCTGCGACGATAAAAATGGTGGATGAGAGGGGGTCTCCCTGTCTGGCTCCGCGAGTAGCTTTGAAGAAACCTTGAGCTTGACCGTTGATGACAATGGAAAACTAGGAGTTGTTGATGGATCTAAATATGATGTCGATCACAGGTTCCGAAAATTCGAAGGCTCTAAACACCCAGATCATGAACTGCCAGTCAAGACGGTCGTATGCTTTTTCTATGTCCAGTTTGATTGCGACGTTCCCCCCCTGGACGGGAATTTCATACAAGTGATCATTTCTTGAGCCAGGAGGATATTATCGGTGATATTGCGCCCTTTGACGAAGCCGCTTTGTTCTTCGGAGATTATTCTGGGGAGGAGGTCAGACATTCTGGAGGCGATGATTTTAGAGATAATTTTGTTGGTGAAAGTGCAGAGACTGATCGGTCTAAAGTCTTTAAAGGTCTCCGGGTAGTCGTTCTTGGGAATGAGGATGATGTGGGCGGAAGATATAGATTTCGGATATGTTGCTCCTTGAAAGAATGCGGTAGTGGCCTTCCAGAGGTCGGACTGAATGATGTTCCAGCATGTTCGGAAGAACACCCCGTTGAACCCGTCCGGACCCGGGGCGCTGTTAGCATTAATGGAACACACAGCGGTCTTAACCTCATCGACTGAGGGGGGAGCGCTGAGGATCTCATTATCTCTGTTGGAAATCAGGAAGGGGATCTCGGACAGGAATTCGACATCTTAAACCACGGCCTCTTTAGATAACATGTTGGAGAAGTAGTTCGTGGCTGTCGTCTGAATGTTCTCCTGATCGTCCAGCAGAAGGCCATTCCCATCGCGGATGCGATGGATCTTAAGGGAACTTCTTCGGTCTTTGACGCACTTGTGAAAAAAGCCAGAATTCTGGTCCCCTTCCATGTCCCAGGTTAATCTAGCCTTTTGTTTCCAGAATTCCGTTTCAACCCTGATTCTAGATTTAAGGATGGCTTTGGCGAGGTTAAGAGAGGCGGAATTCTCCTGTGAACTGACGACGGCGAAGTCGATCTCCGTACGGGTGACGTCGTCTTCAGCATCCTTGATGGCTTGAAAAATGTCCCCGAACGCAATTTTGCTCCAGGCCGTAAGGGCTTTTCTAGTGGCTTTGAGTTTGGTAGCAATTCTGACCAGAAGATCCAGGTGGGTGACAGAAGACCAAGCCTCTTTCTCTATCTGCATGAACCTAGGGTGGTGGCGCCAGAAGTCAAGGAAATGAAAGGATTTTTGGATGCGGTTATTGGTGTTGTTGATCTCGAGCATAAGAGGGGAATAATCAGATTCGGTGGAATTCAGGTACGAAAGATGGCTGGTCAATTCCAATTCCGACCAACTGTTATTAACCATGGCACGGTCAAGGCGGGAGAACTGTCTGCGAGATCCTTCTTGCATGTTACACCAAGTGAACTGGTTGCCGTGGAAGGGGATAGCGGAAAGGTGCACGGTGAAGGCAAAGTTGTTGAAGTCCTCCATGGCCGAATGAGGGGGGTCGCGACCTCCAGATTTTTCTTCTCTGCAAGATACAGTATTAAAATCTCAGATACAAAGCCATGGCATATCATCGTGGGGAAGGGAGGGCCCCGACAGAAGTTCCCAAAAAACTCTACGCTCCGGGATGGAGCAGCTACCGTGGATGGCCAAAAGAAGGATACGGGACTTCATGGCGGGGTGTTCGACCCAACAGGATAGGGCCTGAGGGGAGTCGTAATAATGCCGAAGCGAAAGTCAGCTGCGAAGAAGATCCAAATGTCGTGACATCCGAAGAATGCGGAAGGGAATCCTAGCTTGAGTTAAATTTCCTTCAGTCTTTTTTAGGGAATTTTGGGTTCAATAATGACAAGTAATCAATCCGGTTGGATTTGGTGAGGCTGATGATCCGATTCATAGTCTGTTTATTCCCTAGGCCGCGAACGTTCCAAGAAAGAATGTTAGGCATTGAGGGAATATATATATATATATTATTATTTTTTTATTTATTTTTTTCAAAAAGCCAAGGCCGAAGCCTGGCCCGTATACAAGGCGCAAAAGGAAGCCTATACAAGTATACCAAAAAGAACAAAAAGGGGAAGGATACTCGACCCCCCAAAGATAGATGGGATCGTGGACCAGAATGCTATCGGGCTGTGCGAGCAGAGGGTGCTCCGTTTCCGACATTGCCTGTATATTTCCTTAATGAGCTGGTCGGCAGAGTATTGGTGACCCACGTTTCTTGCTTTGTTATGATTTTTCCAAATCGCCCACGTAGCGGCCGCTACAACGATCTGGTGTCCATGGGAAGCCGTACCCCAAATGTCCGCTAGATCGTTGAAGCATCCTCCACCTGGAGTTATATTGTTTTGCTGGTTAAGGGTCCTCCAAATTGTACCTGGCAGGGTTCCTTCCCAGAATATGTGATTAATAGTCTCCGTCTGCCGTTCGGCGCAACAATTGCAAGCTGAAGCTAAGCTAATCCCGATGGAGTTAAGGATATCGTCTGTTGCAGTTTCTTTCTAATGATTCTCCATATGAGAAATGACCACTTCTTAGGGATACAGGAGTACCAATAGTGAACGACGGTAGGAAGCGGCTGCCCTCTCCAGCGGATAGCTGTTCTCGCCGACCTCACCGAAAAAGTTCCTGAAGCCTCAAGTGACCACCTTAGCTCGTTGACGTCACGTCCGACTTTAAGTCCGTGCTGGAGGATGATGTCTACTATTTCGTTGCCGGACCAGTCATAGACCTTGTCCCAATTCCAATCGTTGGTAGTAGAGTTCCATAAGTCTCTGATCGTACTGTTCCTGGGGTTCGTTATAAGTCTCGGGATCAGGCTGTCCCCAATCCATCTCTCTAAAAAGGGATCCGACTCATCGCCTCCAAGATGGAGTCTCATTGTCGGCTCGACGAGTTCGCGTCCGGTTAGGATACGACGCCAAGCCGCAGTAGATCTGCTATTGGATATGGCCGTTGATGGGTGAATATGTTTGAAGTACCTGGACTTCATGAAGTTGGTCCATATGTTTTTGTTTGTACGGAGCTTCCACCATAATTTTATCGAGAAAGATTTAACGATGTGAGTGAGTTGGTAAATCCCAGCCCTCCGTCCTCAAAAGGATGAGCCATGGTTTCCCAGCTAGCCCAGTGGTGTTTGTCTGGACCTTTGTTGTGGCCCCAGAAGAAGTTGCAAAAGATCTGTTCGATCGAAGAAATAACCTTCTTAGGTGGTGAACAAGCCGCCAGAGTATGGATGGGGATGGAGTTGAGCACGTGTTTGATGAGGATCATCTTGCCTCCCGGAGATAGAGTGGCATTATGCCACCCCTCCAGTTTGATCCTAATTCTAGTGATCAGGTTCTCAAAGATACCTGCGTTTGATTTGCCGTACACTATGGGGCAGCCCAAATAGTTGAATGGAGGGTAAGCAACAGAGAAGGATGTTAAGTTGGATAGGTTGATAGTTTGCTCTCTTTTGATGTTGTGGTAGGCGTAGAGGACGCTCGTGGAATGGTTGATCTTCTGCCCAGAGCATCTAGAGTACCTCCGCAGAGTGTTGTTGACCACCTCCATCGCTCCGACGTCCCCGGAAGAGAAGATGAGTAAATTGTCAGCAAAGGCCAGATGGGTGACGATAGGGCATCCACAAGATGTGTGAAAGTGCTGGAAGTTCGGGGTGTTAACCATGTTGTTGAGGTTTCTGCTCAGAGCATCTGCAGCAATGATGAAGACAGTAGAAGATAGGGGGTCGCCTTGTCTCACTCCACGACTGGCTTTGAAGAACCCCGCGGTTTGGCCGTTGATAACGGTGGAGAACCATGAGTTACTTATGGAACTCCACACAGTGTTGGTCCAATTTTTCGAGAATCCGAATGCCCTGAAGACCCAGATCATAAATTGCCAATCCAGTCTGTCATAAGCTTTCTCCATGTCGATTTTGACGGCGATGTTGTCCCCTCTAGCCGGGAACTTTATGCAGGTGATTAACTCTTGTGCCAGCATAATGTTGTCTTGGATGTTTCTTCCACGAACAAAGCCACTTTGTTCCTCGGAGATGATTTTGGGGAGCATGCCTGCCATTCTGGTGGCAATGATCTTAGAGATAATTTTGTTGGTGAAAGTGCAGAGACTGATGTGGCGAAAGTCGTGGAAGGATTCTGGATTATCTTTCTTCGGGATAAGGATCAGCTTGGCGCTGGAGATGGCTTTGGGGTAAGTCGCTCCCTCTAGGAATGCTATAGCCGCGTCGGTGATGTCAGCCGCGTCGGTGATGTCCTGTTTGATAATATCCCAGCAGGTGCAGAAGAAGCTCCCGTGAAGCCGTCCGGGCCGGGGGTACTGTGCTCGTTTAGAGCCCACACCGCTTCTTTTACTTCCTAAACTGTCAGGGGACACTCCAGTTGGGCATTTTCGATATCAGTAATGAGAGTTGGTATTTGTTCCAGGAAAGGTCTATCTTTGTGGACCGTCTCTTTGGCGAATAATTTGGAGAAAAATCCACTGTGGCCGCTTGGATGTTCTTATTGTCGGAGATTGTGTTCCCGTGCTTGTCGACGATATGGTGAATAGCTAGTTTGTGTCTACGGCCGTTGACGCAGGAATAAAAAAATTTCGAGTTTTTGTCCCCTTTGCTCTCCCATTTCAACCTCCCTTTCTGCTTCCAGAAGTCGGTCTCCACTTTGAGCCTGAATTTGAGCATAGCTTTGGTGAGATTCAGGGATTTCCTGGTTGCAGGGGATCGGTCCTCAGCGAACAAGGTTTTGGCACGAGTGACATCATCCTCGGCAGTCCTAACGGCTTAAAAAATGTCCCCGTAGGCACATTTGCTCCACTTAGCAAGCGCTGTCCTCGTTGCTTTGAGCTTGTTGCTCACCCGAATGAGGGGGTTGGGGGAGACGTTACTGTTCCAAGCTTCCATTACGATGTCCAAAAATTGGTGGTGATCGGTCCAGAAGTCGAGGAATTGGAAGTTCTTTTTGGAGGGATTGGAATTGTTTTTTATTTCAACCAGCAGCGGGGCGTGGTCGGATTCGGAGGAGTTGAGGTGGGACAGTTTGGTATTAATCCCCATTCCGTGCCTGAGATCATTCGTGAGGGCTCTTTCAAGTCGGGAGTATTGGCGCCGCTCCCCTTTCTACATGTTGCACCAGGTGAATGCGTTGCCGATGAATTGGAGAGGGGCGAGATGCGCGTTGAAGATGAAGTTGTTAAAATCTTGCATTTCAGAAATGGGGGGCGTCCTCCGATTTTCTCTTCTCTGTGGGTGATCGCGTTGAAGTCCCCCATGCAAAGCCAGGGAGAGTCGGTGTTGTGGATATGGATGTCAAGAAGATCATTCCAGAGTTGTTTACGCTCAGCTATGTCACAGCTGCCATGAACTGCTGAGAGGATGGCGCTCTCAGAAAGAATGGGGTGTTCAACCCAGCATGAGAGTGCTTGCTCGGAATCCTGGATGACTCCTAAGTTGACGTTCTTTGTGCAGAGGATCCAAATATCGTGTCTACCAGCAATGGTCGTGGGATGACCCATCTGCAACTAGATAGATTTTAATCTTTTTGGAAGAATTTCGGGTTCTATGATAATGAGGATGTCGATTTTGTGGATTTTTTGGAGACTGGAAATTCTCCTTAATATAGGTTTGTTTGCTAGTCCACGGACGTTCCACGATTGGATGTTAAGCATTAATGGGATTGTGGAGGGGTACTTTGATCCTCTTGGCTGCTGATCTAGTTTGGATGGTTGTTGTTTCGACAGTTCCTGTCTTGGCTTGTTTACTGCTTGTTGTGGGCGCTTCCGTCCCGACTGATGAAGGAGAGTCACTTGTGGCTAGCTTAAGAGAAACTGAGGGGGGGCCTATCCTTTTCCCGGCGGAGTCCAAGGTGGGGTCTTCGGGGGGATGACTAGAGAGTCGATAGCGCTCTCGTTCAGACGAATAGCTTGCTGGAGAGGGTAACCCGCGGCTTGAACCAGTAGACCTCTCATGGCTTGGTCTGGCCCGAGGATAGCTAGGGTTTCTTCAATCTGGTTGTCGTTGGGGGATATTTGATCAGCATTGCTGGGAAGAATAGCTAGGGGTTCTTCTACAGGGTCCTCGTTGATGTGTTGTTGATCTGCCTCGCGGGTCTCAATGATCTCTTCTTCACATCCCGGGGTAGGGGAGTTAGGCACTATCATGGATAGGGCTTGAACTGATAGTGGGCAGGCATTCTCCGCTGATGCTTTCGAGTCTTCCGACTCTAGGATGTCGAATTGGTTGGTGAGAGCGATATGTTGGGTAATAAAGGGGATCAGGGCTTTGTTAGGGGATTCGCTCTGGTCCGACTTGCCTTAGCTGGAGCTGAAATGGGTGTGCGAGTTCGAAAGAGGTAGGAGGGGTGGTTTGGGAGTCCTCTCCTCAGTATTCTCGTTGACTATCCGTGCGGACTTCTTCTTGATTTCTGGATGAAGACGATGGCAGTGCTTAGGTAGGTGACCTCTTAAATGACAGTGGTTGCAGAACATAATGTGGTTGTCGTATATGATTTGTTGGGTGTGGGTCTGGTTGCCCAGCTCCTTGGTAATAAAATTGGGTGGTTCTGAGGTGAGATCAAGTTCCACGCAGATTTAAGCAAAGTGGGCCTTGGTAAGGTTGCTGATCTCGGGCACCGTTGCCACATATGTCCCTAAGGAGTTGGCAATACGTCTGAGTGCCGCCGGAATGAGGCATATGAGGTGTAAGTTGGGCAGGGTCATCCAGGCGGCGACCTTCGCAGAGTCGACTTTGGTGTTAAAGCCTGGAGACCATTTGATAATCTTCACTAGGTAGGAATCGATCCTGCAGGTGCCATTGGACCTTACTGTCCTGTGGTCGCAGTCGGAGGAGAGATAGAGTAGGATATATCTGGGATCCAGGGGGCTACTCGGCAATCCGTCGAGAGTCTCCAAGTGGCTATCACCTCCTACACCCTGGAGAGCTTGGGGCATCCGGAGGAAAATTTTAGGATGAAAGTGTGTGGAAAGGACGATGACAACGATGATAATTCCAGTTCGGAGAAGGGGACCAAAGGAACCATAGAATCCTTAGGGTACTCGATGTCCGGAAGTTGGATGTCGGGGAGAAGAAGGCCTTTCGGGGGCGCTAGATCCGGGCGCACCATGGCGGGGTAAGAAGACTGGGCTGCGCCGGGAGGGGAAGAGGCCAGGGATCCACCGCGGACTGGCGGCGCTGACAAGGATGGACTGCAACCGGAGCTTGGAGGTTGGGCAGCGAGATCGGCCAAGGATAACCTGCTAGCGGAGGACAGGGGGAAAGCAACTGCCGCGGGGGCAATGGAGGGCGAGGTGGCAACCGCTACCTCGCTAGGGGGGGCACATCCTGCTCGCCAACTGCCGCCTTGGCGGGGAAGGGGAAAATGGCCTGGGGAACCCCGTCGACCTGGGGGACGGGGGCGAGGTCCGCGGGCTGAGGGGATGCGGGAGGCGGCTCGCAGGGAGGCTCAGGGGGTACAACTGGGGCTGGGGCTGATGAGAGGGTTGGGCGAGGGTGGCGGGGGGTGGCCTGAGATGATACGGAAGGGGTGGGAGCAGTGGAGGGGGCGAGAGGGGGCCAGGTGGGGTCCTACGGGAGAGAGAGAGAGGGAGTGAGGTAGGAGGGGGATAGAATAGTGGGTGTGGGAGTACTGCGAAGAGGGGAGGGAAGGGAATTGAGGGGGGCGTAGAGTAGTGGTGATAAGAAGTCGTGTAAAAATGGGGGTTGGAGTGCTGGAGTGCGTAGCGATGAGTGGGAGGGAGGGACTACATGAGAGCACGAAAAAAGGTCGAAAGGAATCTCCAAACCGCTAAAGGCTGGCATGCTGGAATACGCTCCACCTAAGTTGCCCTACTTGACGTATAGTGGGACCCGCCAGGAGGCCCAAAGGTAAAACCGAGATTACGCATAGCATGGAACTTTTGGTTATACGCTGCAGCGTACGCGTAAAGAGAGTGGTCCACCTCGTGATGGGCACTGAAGGCAGCGTCAACAAGGGGACTAACAGCGGGGGGCCCGAGACCTGCACTGCAGGTGGGTTCCCCGTCCGATGGAAGCGGCGTTCCGATCGAAAGATGGGAGAAAGGGGAGTAGGCGGGAAAGGGGTGCGGAGATGGCTAGATGTTAGGCGTCAGGGGGAATCCGGCCCAAGGGGGTCGGCCTGAGGGCCGGCGGTCGCCGCATACCGGTGGGTCGGGGGGGGCGGGGCACCGGGGTACCCGGGAAGGCTGAGCATATCGGGACTGGGCGGGGGGGGGGGGGGACCTGAAGGGAGAAAATAGGGGTGAGGAGGTGGATCCGCACGGGATGGGGGGACGGCGTGATGGGGAGGCAGCTGGCCGGGGACTCGAGGGAGAGAGCAAGCTAGGAGAAGAGGGGGCTGCCTCGGGGGAGACAGCAGGCCGGGGGAGAGGGAGCATGCTGGGAGAAGAGGGGGGCAGGAGGAGGCAGGGGGCCGCCGGCCTATGTGGAGCCGGGGGAGGGTGGGGGAGGGACATGGGAAGGAGACGGAGATGGAGAGGGACAGGAGCAACCAAACCATAGGGAAAAAAATTTATATATTATTTGGTTATATATGGTTATATATATATATATATATTATATATATATATATATATATATATATATATTCTATATATATATATTTTTGTTTTTTTTTATATATATATATATATCTATATATATAACCATATATAAATATGGTTATATTTATATGGTTTTATGGTTTATATATATGGTTATATATATAACCATATATATATATA